>CAUYVT010000058.1:0-55000 GCA_963576565.1 Aspidapion aeneum
TTCTGGCCATTTACGAAGAATGGAATGCGGGTAGGTATCGATTACTGGGTAGGTAGAATTGGGTTTTAACTCGAGTTACACTTTAAAAGGAAATCTTATTTTTGATGTGGTATAATAGGTGGACATAGTTGTTACGAAATGAGGTATAAAATAAACATAATTCGAAGAAATATATTATTCAGTATTATTAACTATTTTTAACAGTTGGAAGCATATTAAAACGCTTAGGAAGGGCATTATTTATAGGATACCAAATTGCGTATTGAGCTTTTATTAAATCATTGTTATTTTTGTAAGTTTGTTATATAAGTTTTGAATAACAACGATAGTGTAAAAGCATATAGAGAGTATTTTGCGCTAATCACTTTTATTTTCTTGGCTGGGGAGTCAAACCTTGTTCCATAGTTATTGAAATTGATTATTATTGGTGTAGAAATAATTAAATTTTACTAGTTGAAGCACATTTGGCAAAAAAAAACCCCTCTAAAAGTATGTAGGTACTTACTAATTACCTGTATAAGGTTACTTTAAGATACATAGGGCTTTTCTTTAACATCAAATTGATGAAAATAATGAAAAATGCGTTTGCCTGTTCACGTATATGGTTCAGCTAAGGTTACTTAAGGCAATTTAATTTAAGGCTTCTCTAATCCTCAAATCCACGAAATTCATAAAAAATACGTTTACAGATTAAACTAGTGCATGTTAAAAAAATTTAAAAAAAGCTTTGGGCTTTGTTGTGCGAAAAATGAAATTTTATCAAACATGTATTATTTTTAACTGTTAACTTTACAGGTGTTGAAGGCTGACGACTTGTTGAAACTTGTCTGAATCGCTTCCTCGCCTGTGTTATAGTTGTTGTGTTGGTCATTCTGTCGGTCGATCTGTCTAATTATTTCGGGTTTAGACGCAGAAACTCCTCATAAATTATCTAAAAACTAATTAAAATTAGGTGTAAGACTTATTTAAAAAAGTAAACTAATCCTTCACAAACACATCATTGCCTAAAATACAAACGATTTCTCATTTTTGGCATGATTTATGTGTATTTAAAATTATAAACATACATTACGTAGGTATGCTTAGTATTAAATATTTTTTTTTGTGACATAAATGCTAATTATAATGGTATTAATAAATATCCATGTTATTTAAATCCGATTTCTTTAATGAATGGACTGACAAAAAGGACCAGTTTAAATTATTATGGTGCCAAAACTATCACTCCTCCAACTTGTGCCAGCATTCCTTTGTCATGGCAAAATTGCGTTACCGAATGTGCTACCTCTACTTTCTTGTAAATATCATACAACTTGTGGTAAAACTGTGATCGATCTACATATAGATGGATGCTCAACTTGTTATTACATATCTTTTGTATCTTGTGAACTTTTTGTAGAATTGGCAGTTACTTTGATAAAACGCAAAAACACGTGTCAAAGATAACAAAAGATAAAAAAAATTCTAGATCGCGGAAACATCAAACATGCAACTCATTGATCATTCTCGCTCTCGTTTCTATCAGTAATCATCATGATTGTATGTATATTTTATATACTTGGGAATCCACGAAAAATACATACAAAAAATACTTATAACGATCGTGACTTAAAAAAATACTAGTGAGTGCGCAGGCGCAGGCAAAACCATAATATATTACTGGTTAGATAGCCCATAACGTACTTACATACTACCAAAGATATTAAATAACTTAATGAAATATAAAACAAAAATATTTTAGTTTTTAAGTTTTAGGTGATTTGATAAAGAAAAATTAGAAGGCTACGCTAAGGACTATGAAGCTGTTAACTAAAAAATGTTTTAATCTTTTTAAGTTTTTTACACTAATGGATAAATTCTAAATTAATATTGAATAAGTTGCAGTACCAAGTTTGGTATCTTATATACCTCTCAAAATACCGTAAAAAGGCAACTATTGCTTAGTCAATTATTAAAATATAGTACGCAAAGCAAAAAAATCTTAAAAGTTATATCTCTTTAAAAAAAATGTATAATGAAAAAAGTATTAAATTATCGACAAAATACTAAAAATTAAATCAATCGTAAAACGCATTATAATAAAGATTTTTAAAAGAAACATCTAACAAATATGTCCCTTCTCCAAGGCCTCCTCGTATGACGTTATTACTTGTTAGTTACTAAAAATGTTTCAAAACTAGTGAAAAATTAATCAGGGTGTTTTAACTTAAAAATCACTGGTTGTTTCGTCATCTGTTACTGGTTGAGTACTAATCTATCGTCTGTTACTAAAAAACATTTAAAAATCGCAAAAAATTTTAAAGTAGAATGATTAAACCTAAATAGTAATAACACAAAATTGTTAAAAACGACACTGGTCGCTGCTCATTATGTCACTCGTCGATTGATCTTAGCCATTGATTATTTATTATTACACCACCTACCGATTTATTCGCCTAGTACTGTTTAAAATCCTCAAAAGTTAAACAAACTGTAAAGTAATACACAAACTTGATAGCTATGCGTAAAGAAAAATCAGCACATTCTTTATGATGTGCTTAAAAGATATGCAAAAATTAAATAAAAATAGGTCACAAGAATAATTTTAATCTTTTGCCTAGTACAAGTTTTATTCCTCTAAATTTTAAAAATAGAAAATTGCGTAAGCAGTTTAAGTTAGAGGACTTAATAGTAAACAATATAATCAAGTAAAGTTTGGCTAACAAAATATATTCTCAAAATTGTATGATTGTCCTTGCCAAGACCCCAATAGTAAATATAATAAACATTAGTAAAAGATGTTTACATGCGAAAAATAAAAAATATATATGATAGAAAGAAACAGAGAGAGTTAGCACTCGAAGGCATGAAAGTTATGACTCGAAGGGGGGAAAGTTGATACTCGAAGAAGAAAAAGTAGGAACTCAAAGGGGGGAAAGTTAAGACACGAAGGGCGAAACTTAAGACTCGAAGTGGGAAGTTAATACTTGAAGGCAAGAAAGTTGTTGGGTACTCAAAAAATGAAAAGTCGATTCTCGAAGAAGGAAAAGTTGTGCCTCGAAGAGGAGAAACTTGACACACGATTGGTGAAAAGTTGAGACTGGAAGGGGGGAAAGTTGATACCCGAAGAAGACGAAGTTGGTACTAAAAAGGGAAAGTTGATACTCAAAAGGGGGAAAGTTGTGCCTCGAAGAGAAGAAACTAGACACACGATTGGTGAAAAGTTGAGACTCGAAGGGGCGAAAGTTGAGACGCGAAGGGAGGAAAGTTGATATCCGAAGAAGATGAAGTTTGTACTAAAAAAGGGAAAGTCGATTCTCGAAGAAGGAAAAGTTGTGCCTCGAAGAGAAGAAACTTGACACACGATTGGTGAAAAGTTGAGACTCGAAGGGGGGAAAGTTGAGACGCGAAGGGGGGAAAGTTGGTATCCGAAGAAGACGAAGTTGGTACTCAAAGGGGGTAAAGTGGGTACTCGAAGGAATAAACGTTGCTACTCAAAGGGGAAAAAGTTGGTATCCGAAGGGGGCAAAGTAGAGTCTCGAAGGGGGTTCGGTTCGATTGGTTGGTACTCAAAGAGAATAAAGTTGATACTCGATGGGTGGAAAGTTGAGACTCAAAGGGGGAAAGATGGTACTCAAAGGGCTAAAAGTATGTACCCGAAGGTAAAAGTATTACTACTCAAGGTGGGCTGTAGAAAATATCTAAAGGAAGCAAACAAAACAAATAAAAATTGACGGAAACTTGTACTATGCCTGCTAATTAACAAAAAAACATATATTTTATGATTGTTGGTACTAAAGTTTGCATGATTTACTAAAAACTTTGCGGTAAATGTATTGGGCTAAAACAGCTGCAACCCATTTCTAACAAGTATAAACCTGTTTTCGACAAGTCTTAACGTAAATCTGAAAAGCACTTATAAAAGGGCGGAGCGTGTTGAACTGCAGTCAGTTAGGTATAACTTTTCAAGGAAAGTGCATTATTGAGTTCTATCAACACAGTGTTTTAGTGAAGTTGGTGCTATTCAAAAAAATAAAATGAGTTTTGCAACGAAATTGGTTTATAAAATTATGTGTCAGCTTGGTATGGTAGAAGATATGGATAAAAATGTTTCAATTTTAAAAATTCTAAAAGATTGTGCTTTGGCCAGTAGACAAATAAGCATTGCTTTAAAAATAGCTTCTTCAGTTGCTGAAAAATCTCATTTGACGGCGTGCCAGGGACAAGTTAAACAGTGCAAGCACATTTTAAAACAAAAAAGCCTCAAGTTTGGTGGTGCGATTGGCACCAAGGAAACAGCCAAACATCGCGTACAATGGGAAGACATAAAATCAGCCTTTGAAAGCCGAGTAAGAAGTGCTGTCATTACAAATTTACGTCATAAGGATCCCAAAAAGTTTTTAGAGGATTGTTTTAGTTTATTTAAACGAAGAATAGAAAATACATTAAAAAAAGAGGATATGTTAAAAGTTAACACTATTTTAAGTGGAGATTTTCAAATAATTAAACAAGGACAACATGGAAGTGAGACAAAACACTTTAATACCGCTAATGCGGTTATTGACCGTAATACAAATTTAAAAAACTGGTTTGAGAAAAATGTAAAAACTTTGCTTTTGACTGACTTGGAAGAATTTGAACAAAATCAATCTGGATGGTCTCTTACAAAAATTAATAATCTTATTGTTGCTGTTAATAAATATAACTGCATGAGAGCCGGATGTCATTTAAAAATACCCAAGTTTATTTTAAATAAAAAAGGTTGTGTTAATGTGAAAAACAATGACGATTTATGTTTTGGTTGGGCAGTTGTATCGGCATTATATCCTGTTGAGAAAAATGCAAATAGAACAAAATCTTATCCGCATCCCAAGGAAGTGTTAAATTTGAAAGGTATAAAGTTTCCAATGACTTTAAGTCAAGTTGCTCGTTTTGAAAAGCAAAATAATGTATCCGTAAATGTGTATCGCCTGCAAAAACCTAATAAAAACAGTTTTAAAGTACTACCTGCGTACATATCTGATAAAAAACTTAAAAAACACGTAAACGTATTATTAGTCCAAAATAATTATTATTTGGAGAAAGAAGAGATTACAGACCTTTCTCCGCCCACTTACCACTTTGTATGGATAAAAAATCTTTCAAGACTAGTAAGTAGTCAACTTAGCAAATTCGCAAAAGTAAAATACATATGCGATAGATGTCTGCACTATTTCTATTCTAAAGATAGCCTCGACCAGCATATAAAAGACTGCCTGATTATTGGCAGTGTTGTGGTGCCAAAACTACCATCTGAAGATAAAAAAATTGTTGAATTTAAAAACTTTAAAAATAAAGAATTTGCAAGCTTTATTATATACGCAGATACTGAATGCTTGCTGCTTCCTGTTGCACAGAATAGTAGCAAAAGAACCCAAAATTATCAACGTCATGTGCCTTGTTCAGTAGGATATTACGTGAAATGTGCCTACGATGATTCTTTATCATTTTATAAATCTTACACGGGGCCTGACTGTATGGAATGGTTCAGTAAACAGTTACTAGATTTCGCTGAAAACCTGGAAACTGTATTTCTCTGTAACTTACCCATGGAACCTTTAAGTAAGAAACAAAAAATTGACTTTAAGAATGCTAAAAAATGTCATATTTGTGAACAGAACTTTTTAGCTGGTGAAAAGAAAATACGTGATCATAGTCACCTTACATCTGAGTATCGTGGTCCAGCTCATGAAAGCTGTAATCTGAACTTTCAGGATAGTCATACTGTCCCTGTAGTATTCCACAATCTTAGCTCCTATGATGGACATTTGATAATTGAAAATATTGCCAATTTGGATGGATCAGTAAATTTGCTACCAATTAACAAAGAAAAATATATTGCATTTACCAAAAAAATTAACGAAAATTTAATTGAATTCAGATTTATTGATTCGTATCGATTCATGGCCAGTAGCTTGGAAAAGCTAGCTTCGTATCTTGAGGAATATCCTTTGGTTAAAAAAGAATTTTCTAACTTGACTGACGAACAACAAAAACTTATTTTTAAAAAAGGAGTATTTTGCTATGACTATATGAATAGTTGGGAAAAATTAAAAGAAACATCACTGCCGAAAAAAATTAATTTCTTTAATACGCTAGAAAGTAAAGAAATTTCGTTAGCTGAATACGAGCACGCAGCTAATGTATGGATAAGCTTTGGCTGTAAGACCCTACAAGATTACATGGAACTCTACATGAAAGTTGACATAATTCTTTTGATGCAAAGATTTCAACAGTTTAGAGAGAGCTGTCATGAAACGTATGGTTTAGACCCTGCTAATTATTTTACTATTCCTGGTTATACATGGGATTGTATGCTGTATTGCACGCAACAAAAATTAGAGCTTTTGACTGACTATAATATGGTAACCTTTATAGAACGCGGTATTAGAGGAGGGTTAAGCCAATGTTCTAAAAGATATGTGGAGGCAAACAACAAGTACATGTCCAACTATGATTCAACCAAAGAAACATCATTTCTTATGTATTTTGACATTAATAACCAATATGGATATAGCATGAGCCAGTCTCTGCCTTATGGAAATTTTAATTGGTTAGAAAGTGAAGAAATGCTTCATTTTGATGTTAATAAAATTGAAAATGACTCGAATAATGGATACATCCTAGAAGTCGACTTGTGCATTCCTGTGGAATTACATGACTACTTCTCAGACTTGCCTCTATGTCCTGAACATAACTGCCCACCTGGTGAAAAAAACCCCAAAAATAAGAAACTTATGGCTACACTGTATGATAAAAAGGAGTATGTAATTCATTATAGAAATCTAAAGCAAGTATTGAAACTTGGCATAAAACTTAACAAAATTCATAGAATTTTATGCTTTAACCAATCCGCATGGCTAAAACCCTATATTGATTTGAATACTCAATTAAGACAAAATGCTAAAAATGACTTTGAGAAAAACCTTTTTAAATTAATGAACAATGCCGTGTTTGGTAAAACCATGGAAAATATTAGAAATCATAGTATTGTTAAATTAATCAAGAAATGGGATGGACGATATGGAGCTGAAGCTCTGATTTCTCGACCAGAGTTCAAAAGCGTTACAATATTTAATGAAAACCTGATTGCCGTAGAACTTGAAAAAACAGAAATATATTTCAATAAACCGATATATGTGGGAATGTGTATTTTGGATATTGCCAAAACAACGATATATGATTTTCACTATAACTATATGGTACCGGCTTTTGGAAAGGATTGTACTGTGGTATACACAGATACTGATAGTTTAGTGTATAACATAAAAAATCATGACATTTATGAATCAATACAGCACAACTGTGACAAGTACTTTGATACGTCGGATTATCCTATTGACAACATATATAACATCCCGAGGATAAATAAAAAGGTCCTAGGTATGATGAAAGATGAAAACAATGGAGAAATAATGACGCATTTTATTGGCCTTAGAGCTAAAATGTACGCCACGAAAGTAGCTGATACCAAGAGTAAAGCAACAAAAGTGATTAAGAAGGCCAAGGGTGTAAAGCAAACTGTTGTAAAATCAAAAATATCATTTGAGGACTATGTCGACTGCCTAAACAATTTTACAGAAAAAGTGGTTACGCAAAATCTTATAAGAACCGAAAAGCACATACTCTGTAAAACAGACAAAAATTGGACTGAGCCCTCAGGATGACAAAAGATGCATTTCAAAGGAGTCTTATGAAACTTTACCGTGGGGACACTATAGTATTAAGTAAGAACTTAGTTTTAATGCAATTTTAATAATGTTGTGTCTGTTTATATTGTGTTTGGTTAAATATTTTTAGCCTTAAATTATAAGTAGCTAATTTTAATCCTTAACCTTAATTATTTAATTTTCTTTTTGCCTATAGAATATATTATACAACGTATGTGGTAAGCATAGGTAGGTGTAGGGTAAAGCCTTATGTACTTTAATATTAAAATAAATATATAAACCTATATAATAATATTTATAATACCTGTAATCTTATAATATTTCAACCAAAATAAGTTGAATAAAACCTGTAAGTCTACTTAGCTATAGCATTTAGAATTAGGATCATCTGATTAATTGTGTTTTTATGTAAAACTTTATTATAATAAACAATTAAATGAATCTTGTGGTATTATTAATCTAGTCTTTAAGAGTTAAAACCTATAGAATATAATATAATATTTACTGAAAAAGGTAAATCCGAAAATATTTGAAATTTAAGTATTCACTGTTTAGGTCGATTAAATAAAATCCTGTAGTGACAGGTCAGCACAGTATTTATATAAGGTGTCCAGTAACTAGAAAATGGTTAAATGACAATTCAAAAACATTTAAGATATTTGACTGGATAGCAAAGCAGAAAAAAAAGGAGTGATGTGATAATTACTGCCTCTAATATAATATTCTGGGATAAGTCGCAAAAAATGACCACGTTTTCGTCTTATGGGGATTTACATGGAAAAAGTGAGCCAGAACCTATGTTATACATCTACTAATTTACTTCAAACAGTACGCTTCCGTAAAATTATCTGGATGTAGTGCGCTAAGACGTAAGTTAGGCAAACATAACCTAACCCAGCGTAATCCAACCCAAACCAATCTACGAAGTCGTTAAATACCGAGATGAATTCCATCAAAGGAGCATGCGCCAAAATTAACGTCAAAATGTCTTATTTAAATTATTGGCGCGAATACCGGGATTGGCGCGAGATCGAAGAGCTTAACGTATAATAAAAAATTCAAGGTATAAAATAATGGTAAATTCTAATTTTTAGGTATGATTTTATGTAGGTACCGGGTGGTTTTTTATAACCGGAGCACTCAGCAACTTTATCATTGAAAATAAAGGGCTATAATAAATTGTAGATTTTTTTTGGTTAATTATGATGATGATGAACTTTAAAAGCCAATATAATTTTTTTCTATCCGTCACCATGTACAGGGTGTCCCAAATTCGATGTTTTTGGGGAGTTTCGGGTATTCCTAGAGGAACTAAAAAAACCTCATCAACCTTTGCGACACTTAAATTTCAAAAGAACCTTAAAGGTGAAAATCGCATTTTGATATAGCAAGCCGTTTTTAAACTACGGGGTGTTTTTAAAAAGTCTACATTTTGGGAAGGGGTCTATAACTTGTTTATTTATTAATATTTTTATTTCTGTGAAATAGACACTTTTTTAAGAGGAATTCAACTGTTAAATTAAATTTCATTTGTCACGTTTAGTTTTTGAGATATCACATAAAATTAATTTTTCTTTATGGGATTAGTGGGATTTCTTTATATATATTTTTTTTTACCACATATTTTAGTTTGCCTAATATTAAAAAATAATAAAGAGGTGATTAAAAAATAAAATGAAAGAAAAGAATAAAAAAAATTAAAAATTAAAATATTGAGTGTGATACATCATTTTAAAGGAAATTTTAGAGAGAGTTTTAGAGTTATTCTGTAAGAAAAATAACAACTTTATGCAATATTTTAAAAACCAAAAGAGATAAATAAAAACCGTTGACATCTGTCAATTCTTCAAGAAAAGACCTATAAGAAAGCTATTTACACAAAAGCAAAATGCAGACAAAAACACTCCGTAGCTTAAAAACGGCTTGCTATATCTAAATGTAGTTTTCACCTTTAGGCTTCTCTTAAAATTTGAGCGTCGCAAAGGGGGCTCAGTTTTTTTCTTTCTCCCCTAGAAATACCCGACACCACAAAAAAACAACGAATTTGGGACACCCTGTGTGACAATAAAGTCGATTTTTTGAGAGGGAACACCCTGTATATTTTTGCATTTTAAGATTCGTCTTTTCTTTTTGATTTCAAACATATACAATATCTATGTGCTGCGATTAATATTTTTTGAGGTATATGCAGTATTTCTTCTCTATGCATTTCACGTTTATTTTGTTTTGCCATGGGAGTATTGACAAATTTATATATATATATATATATATATATATATATATTTATCGGTTTCACAACGTTCTACGTCTTCCGATACCCAATCTCCACTCGTTTCTGTTTGCCCATAATTCATCATCTAGGCCTCTTATTCTTATTTCACTACCTATTCCTTCTCTCCAGCTTCTCCTTGGTCTTCCTCGTTTTCTTCGGCCAGTTGGTTTCCATTGTAATATTTGTTTAGGTAGTCTTCCATCATCCATTCTTTGTACATGTCCGTACCACACCAGTTGTTTTGTTCTTATATCATCCACTAGAGTACGTTCACCCACTGTCATAATTTCTCTTATTCTTTGATTGGTAACTCTTTCTCTTTTTGATTTCCCTGCTGCTCTTCTCCAATAGTCCATCTCCGTAGCGGAAAGCATTTTTTGTGTTCTATCTTTGATTGGCCATACTTCTGAGCCGTATGTAATAATACTTTTTACAATGGTGTTATATATAAGCTTTTTGTTATGTTTTGATATACTTTGGTCCCAAATTATTCCATTTAATAAAGTTATTGCTTTTCTTCCTTGTACGTTTCTATCTTTTATAGCTTTGTCTAGTGTTCCGTCAGCTGTAATTTTTAGACCCAAGTATTTATACTCATCACAGGACTGAGTTCGCTGCCCAGTATTTAAGATTAGATCCTGTTTCGTTCCACCAATACACATATACTCTGTCTTATTGATATTAACCTCTAGTCCCCACTTATTGTACTCGTCTATTAGTTTTCGTGTCATATATTCGAGGTCGTCATAATCCTGAGCCAGTGGTTTCATTCAACGGAATTCCCATGTTTTGGCATTTTCTCTTCCAGACTTTAAGGACCTGTTCCAAATATATCTTGAAGAGCGTAGGCGAGATACAGCAACCTTGTTTAAGACCTTTATTTACTTGAAAGCCTTTGGTTAGTTTTGCTTTTATTTTAACTTTTGCCTTACTATTGCGGTATAACTCTTTGATGGCCTTAATTAGTTGTACGCTTATGTTTGTCTTTTCCAACGCTTTCCAAAGTAGATTTAGTGGTATACTATCATATGCCTTCTGCAAATCTACGTAAAGCAGATGGAGCTCTTGTCCGTATGCCATTTTCTTTTCAATAACTTGGGTTATACAAAAGAGATGATCTGAAGTCGATCTACCCGCCCTGAAACCAGCTTGTTCTTCTGCCTCCATATCTTTATATTCGCTCTCCACTTTATTTCTTATTATTTTGCCATATATTCTGCTTAGCGTACTAGTTACAGATATACCTCTATAATTGTCACATATATCTTTCCTTCCTTTTTTGTGTATTGTGGATATATATGACGTTTTCCACTCAGTTGGTACTACAGCTCCATTTAAATATCTTTGGAAAAGATTCCGTAATCTACAAAACAATTCTTCAGTGTCATATTTAATAAGTTCCGCTGGGATATTTCCGGGTCCGGCAGATTTACCGCTTTTTAAGGTTTTGCACACGTTTTTGACCTCAGATATTGTGAGGGGTACTGGAGATCCCATCGTTCTAATGATATTGTCTCTTTCGTCTTCCTTGAATTCTGCTCTATCTTCAGTTAAAAGTTTTTTAAAATGCTCATCCCATTCTTTGTCTGGTATTGGTGAAATAATATCTCTGCATGTTTCTTTTTTGATCGATCTTATAGTTTTCCAGCTTTCCTAGTATTGACAAATTTAAATGCGCTAAATCTTAAAAAAAAATGTTTATCGTAGCATAGACATACAGTAGAACCCCGATGACAGTGTTTATTCAAATTAAATTGGGCACTAAATAATTTGTCACACAACTTGCACGTCACCGGCATTTTCACAGAACAAAAACGACGAATTTTCATCAAAAAGAACTGGGAATTATTAAAGTGTTGCTGATAAAACCATACTGAAATATCTCTCAGTTGATTGGTTGGTAGAAGTGACAGATCAACGCTTGCGCACGTCTTGGAATTCATCTCGGTATTTAACGACTCGTCGTACCAATCTAACCTAACATGACTTGGCTCGATTTTACATTATTTCCTAGTAAAAATTTAGTCGCGAGCCTGCGACCGAGTCAGGTTGGGCAAGCCGATCATTTAAAAAAAGGTATGTTGAAAATATGAGATATTAGGGGAATATTTTACGTTTTGTATCTCTTTTTTGGTCCAGAACACACATTTTAATATGAATGTTTAATATAACGTCCTAGAAAATTTTTAAAAACCAGAAGGATCTTTTAACAATAATTCTGCATATTTGCAACCAATTTCTTGCATGAAGTACAAAAGCGCTAAAATTGAAAAAACAACTTTTTAAAAAAAATTTACAAGAAAAAGCACCTTCAAATATTGATTGAAGGAGTCTTACATTTCAGTGTATGCAAGTAAAATAAATGGATCCATGACGGATCTGATACCTTCCTAGCTAGCCTATTAGCACACTTTAAGTGAAGCCATGATATATCAGCCCTGAAAACAGTTTTTTGTAAATAACTCAGAAACTGAAGCTCCTATGAAGTTTTTGGTTATTACACAAATGATTAAGCAAAATGTAGCCTACGATAAACCGCATATTGATACGACGCTCCATTAGAAAGTTAGAATTTTTTAAACTTTTTAATTATCAAAAAACTAACATTAGCATTAATGGATTTTGACCAAAAACTAATCAGCTCTATAGAGTGGCGAACACTGTTTTACCTGAAAATTATATGAAAATCAGTTCAGCGGATTGAGAGCTATCGCGTTACGGACAGAAATAATATACACATACACACACACCTATACACACACACACACATACATCTACACACACACACACACAACCACACAAACACACACACACACACACTCACTCACACACACACACACAGACAGACATCACGACGATAATGCTAAGATAGGTCAAAATACACTCAAATATATTTTCGGCGTTATCCTAAATTCTTTTTTCGTCGAAAATAATACCTTCTTTAGCCATTGCTTTGCGGGCTAGGAAGGTAAAAATACTTAAATATGGATAAAAATGATTTTCATGTGTCAAATTACGTATGTTTTGCTTTACATCATAATAGCACCCATTTAAAAAAAATTTAATATTTCAAAGAAATGAATCCGGTTTTACCGATTTACTTAGAAATATGAATGGGCGTACCCAGAGGGGGGGAGGGTCTCGGGGGCCGGGCCCCCCCACGACTAAGATTTTTTTAGAGATTTTCCACATATTTCCTGAATAAAAAGATTAAAGAGTATAAAATTCGCCATCATGAGGCTTCGGGCCCACCCCAGAGGCCTCGCGCTCCCCCCCCCCCCATAAGAACTATCCCTATGTGCGCCACTGGAGTAGGTAGGTACTACAAACTGGACATACCAAAGTTGAATTTAAAAGTAACTCGTCGATCAGCTGTCATCGTTTAATGTAAAATTGTCAAAATATTGCTTGATACTATTACTGCCTGGCAAGCGCGAATTTTGACCTAAATTTAGGGGGGGTATTGGTCGACGGAAAAAATATTTGTGCATTTATTTTTTTAGAGAGGGGAATTACCCCGTTACCCTCCTCAAATTCGCGCTGTCTGCCTTGCTTTACTCCAATAAGTCCCTAATGTATTTTGTGACAAATTTGGACATGACTTGTACAGGTTGGGCCAATTTCGATGTTTTTTGGGGTTTTTAGGTATTTCTAGCAGATATAGATAAAAGCAAGTGGACTGAGCTTGATTTTCGAGACGTATTCAAATATCAAAGCCGGTTTTTAATACATATGGCCGCATTTGAACTACGAGGGGTTTAACTTTTTAATTTACGAAAATTAAATTTTTTGTTAGAAATTCAACTGTCAAACTAAATTTATTTTATTACTTAGTTTTTGATATATAACATTAAAATCGTATTTTTCTTAATTTTTTGATATTTTTGATTTTTATTTTATATCTGAGGGCACGGCAGTGCCTCGCCAAGTTCGCGCGCCGTACCATCTTTTCTTGAAACGTTTCAGCCGATATTTGACCTATCTAAAACTCTACTTCGGAATGAGCTACGAATCTCAAACTTTGCACAGTCGTAGATCTTCATGGAGTTAACAACCAAGTTTCATGGAATTCCATAAAGTAGTAAAGTAGTTACAAAATTTTAAAAAACGTCGAAATTGCCACTCACTCGCTCACTGATGTATACATCATCAAAATTCTACTGTACTTCCAGACATGCTACAAAGCTGAAATTTGGCAGACTGGTAGAAATTATGACCAAAGCCCAGAATTCTAATTTACTCCCCTCCCCCACATGTAAAGTTGTTTAAAAGAAACGCTAGAGATCTGAGCTTTAGAAGGCCGATTGTAACTATGATAAAACTATAGAAAAAAATTAAAACACCCCAAAAATCTAATTTACTTCCCTCCCCTATACTATCCCACTTCCAGAAACGCCACGCCAGAGAGCTTAGCTTTTTAGGACTAAAAGGCACCATAATAAAACTATAGGAAAAAATTTTAAAACACCAAAATTTTAATTTACATTGCACACTTCCAGAAACGCTAGGAAGCTGAGCTTTGGAAGGCTGAAAGGACCTATGATGAAACCATGGGAAAAAATTTTCAAACCTACACCGCAGCCTGCATAGGCTGTGTGGCTTCGGTGGTTCAGTGGTGGAATGTTTGCCTAGATAGCAAGAGGTCCCGGGTTCGATCCCCGGCCGAAACAGAAAACTTTTTTCTTATTTTTCTTTCTTTAATTTCACTTGTTGTTTATAGTTTAAGGTCTTCATATGAAAAAAGTTCATGTGGTAAGTATATAGACAATTGACTTACCCGTTGGATGTAAATGGTCTGGGGGAGAACACGATCGATGAATTCCCATTAAAGATGATTGATTAATTTTCTCCAAAGCCTCCATGCTTACCAATAATTGCACTAATTTAATTTTAGTAAGCACAAAATGAGTATTTTTAAATGTTAATGTAAATTCATGAAGTTCACTTAATTACAACGGGACAGTCGCGCAGGTGCATCCAGAAGATGTTGATAGCCGCGCTTGATATTTAGAAATAATCGGGGAGCATTTTGGGGATGTAATAGATGGTGCACGATAGGGCGGGATCAGATCTCGTTGCCCTGTATTTAACTTCTGTTGTGGCGTGTGCGCGCATCTGAGCCTCCCCGCGCTTCAGTTTACGTGCAGCTTCCATCATCAGGCCCATACCCCTCGCTTGCCTTTTCTTTTGTCATGCCTGTTTTTAACCCCTACACTGGCGTTCCAAAATTCAAGAAGGTTATGCCTTTTTAAGTTGATAGTAATTTGAGATTTCCACTTAAAACGCAATTTAAAAATATGTGTATGTACTATACAGAAAACGCCACATAAAATGCATACAGCAGAAGTTAGCCGCAGATATGGGTTTTTGAAAATTTGCCATTTGCAGGGCTTATTCTGACTGACTGATTTTTGCAAAAAAAACATTAATTTCTATGACAAATAAATACTAACTAATAAGGAGACTTCTCCTATACTGCCGTCCTAAGTAAGACCCACCTATCTGCAAAAAAATCAAAAATGAGTTAGGACCGAAAATGACTTTAAATAGGTAATAATTTGTAATTTTTATTTTGTTTTGTTACTTAGATATTGCTATTAGAAACCCATAAACATTTACCAACAAAAAAAATTTATTACTATGTAACTCTTTAAACTCGCTTTTTTCGAAATAAGTGAAAACGTAGATAGGTGGGTCTTATTAAGGACGGCAGTATAGTTATCTGAGTGTCTAACGATTCTATAAAGCTACTAATGAATGTTAAGTACCAATAAAAAAATTGAGAAAATAATACAAAAAAATTATTTATGTCTTTTTATTACAACAAAATAACAAAAAATGATGAAATCAGCCGCCGCCGGTTGGTTGGTTTGCCGCACGGAGGTCAGCTTGTCTAATTTACACGATCGAAACCTCAATATCGAACTATTTTCTATCATAACCACTAAGTCTTAAAAAATTACCTTAGTAGTAGACCCCAATGCAGAAAATCGATCAACTAACTCGTTGTCACTTGTTACGACGACAAGTCATAGGCCGTTTGATAGCGTGCATAATGATCCGCACTTATTCCGCGCAGAAAGGCGATTTTCAAAAGTGCTCAAAGTTGGTAAACCAAAGATTTTATGGTGATTTTTTCACGTATATTTAAAATATGGGTTAGTATCTTTAATTTTTACTATTAAACCATTTGCAAAGTTTCAATTTGCTTACTAAAAAAATTAGATAAAAGTTGTGTATTGATTTATTATAATTTTTCAAATATGTAATTGGACTGAAAAAGTCTGTATCGATACGTATCAATTACGTTTGTGACTTTATTATTTTAATCATGTATCGAGGCTGGTATAGGTGCTACATTCAGCTGCCGCTTCTTGCCGCTGTATTAGCTATGATTTATTGTTTCAGCGTTGGCGCATGGGATTGTCCGACGTAATTTATTTAAAATGTGGCACAAAACACCGGTTTCACAGAATAAAAATCCATCCGTTTTGAACTATGTAAAAGGTATAAGCTAGTTACGTACACACACTCTCAAAGTATCAATTTTTCAAGTTTTTTGCTTAAGCGGAAAAAAACGATATGCAACATATTTTTGGAGGCGACTGTACCATCTCCAAAATACACAGTATATTAAAATCACATTTTTCAAACGCTAGTTGACATTTTCTAACTTTCAGCATCAATTTGTCAAAATTAAAACCATAAAATAATTTCGATCGTTCAGAACCGTTAAGCTGACCACCGTGCGCCGTAGAGCCGCTCACTATGGATGAA
The DNA here is from genome assembly GCA_963576565.1 of Aspidapion aeneum. NCBI lineage: Eukaryota > Metazoa > Arthropoda > Insecta > Coleoptera > Brentidae > Aspidapion > Aspidapion aeneum. Next base: position 16,738 of record CAUYVT010000058.1, read on the forward strand.
ACAAATCGACGACTGTGCAAATAAAAAGAAAATATGAAGAAGAGGGAAAATGTTCGGCGAAACCACGGCACTGACTTGACCAAAATAAATGCGCTCCAGTCATATTATTAGCAAATTAAAGAAATATAGAAAAAAAAAACCTTATTTAATAACGTGTCATTATGCACAGGCCGATGGTGGTGGATAATACTTGTCAGTCTTATAGGCACTGAATTTGCTAAATTGCGAAATAAATTTGGGTTTGCCTGAATGAAGTCTTCATATGCTTGTATAACAAATTCTGTAAGGTGGTTCGAGTTTCTAGGAGTAATATTCATTTTTGTTAATTTTCTTGAAATAAGTCCCCATTTGCGATTGGATTGACATCGGGGGTTTGGCTGGCCATGGTAAAATCTGGACATTGTTCTTTTGAAACCACTGTCGTGGTATTGGGGTGTGTGGACAGGGCAGTTTTTTTGCTGGTATACAAAACCATCTGCCTGGGCATAAGCCTGAGCATTAAACCTACCAACGATTCTAAAAAGAGCCACATGTCCTCTTGCCGAAATCGGCTATTTAAATCGTCGTCGTTTCCCGAACTATATTTTTCTTGGTAGCGCGTTCTTGGTGGCCGATACACTAAAATTTGTTTTCGATCACTGTGTGATTGAAATATCTCTTCATCTGTGATCACCACACATTGTCAAAAATCTTAATTTTCCAGGGAATAAGCTAAAGCAGAAATTAAGCAGGCTTGTTTTTTTCTGCATTTAAAAGATTTTTTTTTTGCTACCACACGACATCTTAATCCGGAACGCCTTATCCGCCTTCGACTCGTTGTAAGTGAACCAGAAAAATTAGAGGCAATTCTTGCTTCACAGGCGTTTGAAAAAGGATGTTCTTCTAAAAATTTCAGTGTTTCATCCATAGTGAGCGGCTACTCGACGCACCCACAAACCGGCATCTAGTTTGGCCAAAAATTTAGGATATTTTTTTCTTAATGTTGTATTGTCATGGGACCATTATGTGTGTACCAAATTTTATCCAAATCGGATAATGGGAAGTGTGTCAAAAACGCTTCACAAGATTTGATAGATAGTTAGATAGTTAGACAGAACATCTGAAGCTAAATAAAAGCTTAAAACATTTTTTTCTCCGGCGCCGAGTTGGCCCGGCGCCCAGTTGGCCCGACACCCAGTTGGCGGCGCCCAGTTGTCCTAGACCTGGGTCTCTAGGTAGAGGTATTTGAATTTTGTTTATTGACGCATATAGCATTTACAATTTTTTACAAAAATTTTTTAAAAATATTTGGTAACAATAATCGCTTAAGATTAAAACTTATAAATCTCTTTTAATTGACAAAAGTATACAACGAGAAACTAGGAGGATGACAAGCCTTGTTTTTTTTGTATTTTTTTTTTAATTTGTACTAAAGAACTGCTAAATAAATCTAAATCACTAAAATATTGATTTGCTAGTCTGACAACTCTTGTTAGAGGGGAGTGGAAACCGTAATTTGTATTATGAAAGTTAATGTTAAATAATTCTGAGTTTCTGTTTCCATAAGGTACTTTTAAATTTATTCCAAGGAGCTCCGGTGAATCTATAATTGAGTTGATGACTTTAAATAAAAAACATAAACCTTGAGCTTCCCTTCTCTGCTCAGGAGTTGTCAATGACAATACATTCAAAATATCTTTATAGTTAATAATATCATTAGGAATATTTAATTTAAATGAAATCATTCTTAGGAACTTTTTTTGTACTCTTTCGATCATGTCGATATATTTCTTATAGTATGGAGACCACACTGTGCTTGCATATTCCAAAACAGATCTAACTATTGCACAGTAAACATTTTTTAATATATAAATATTGTTAAAATCTTTTAAGGTTCGCCAGACGAAACCCAACAGTTTAAGTGCCCTACTGGCTGTTAACTCAATATGCACATTAAATGACACTTCGGCATCAAACTTTATTGGATTCCTCTTGCGAGAGAATGTAATAATTTTGCACTTATCAACATTTAATTGCAAGTTGTTATTGCTACACCATTGGGCTAAATTATTCAAATCATTCTGCAATTCCCCACTGTCTCGATCACAGTAAAACATGCTCTGTATTTTTAAGACATCAGGAGCATCATTTATAAAGATATCAAAAAGAAGTGGAGAAAAATGTTCACCTTGAGGAACACCTGAGGTAACTGTAAAAGTACTGGAAATGATGTTATTTATTTTAATTACTTGCCTTCTATTCGACAACAGGCTTTGAGTCCATTTAAGGAAAGTTCCACCAAAACCCACAGCTTCCGGCTTCTTTAGCAACATTTTTTGATCTACCTTGTCAAACGCCTTGGAGAAGTCGGTATAGATGACATCAACCTGATGCCGCCCGTCCAACAAGTGCTGTTGGTAAGTTACAAGATTTGTGACCGTTGACCTACCAGCCACAAATCCATGCTGATATGGTGATATAATATGCTTGAAAGCTGGGGTAACTGTCTGTGTTACTATTTTCTCAAAGACCTTGGGAATCACAGAAATTTTTGTTATAGCTCTATAATTTTTAATATCACATCTTTCTCCACTTTTAAAATTTGGAGGTACATAACCTAATTTCCATCTATCTGGAAAAACACCTGTGTTTAATGACATGTTAAACAATCTATTCAAAACATTAGATAGGACATAAACAGTATTCTTCAGAAATGTAACTGGAAGTTCGTCTGGTCCACAACCCAGTCGGTCATTTAGTTTAATTATTTCATTAAATATTTCTAATGTTGAAACTTTCACACTATGAACATATCGAATTTTTATAATTGAAATGGTTGTTGATTTCATCATATGTACCATCCATGATGGAAATTTTGGAGTTTTATATTTTGCAACAGGAACATGTCTGGCTACAATCTCATCCAAAACCGTATAAAATGCACATACTGAAATATCCATACTATTGCTACAAAAAATTTGATTCCAATCAACAAAAGAACGCTCTAGGTTTATGCTGCGGTAGTCCGCTTGTTTAAAATTGTAATCATTGTAATCTGCATTTTCATAGCAGATATCAGAAACAAATGGCATTTCAAGTTGAAGGGCTGGATGAGGAATATCCAGTCTAACAAGCGGAGAACAACAAACATAAAGCTCAGAGTCTATCATATTGGAAAAGACAACATCTAAAAAGTTTCCATATATATTAGGTACATGATTTATTTGAAACAAATTAAAAAAAATTCATACAGTCTGCTATGCACTCTATTGTATTATTTACCCTGCCCTCAGGACGGCAGCCATTTGTATCATTTATCCATTTTATATTAGGGAGGTTCAAATCACCAGCCAATAAAATATCACAGTTATCCTTTAAATGCAAATTAAGAACCGATATTACCGAAGCACAATCGTCCTCATACTTTTCTCTTTCAGCACTGGGACTTATATACACATTCCCGATCACACATCTTTTGTTACCATTTAAAGTTACTTGAACAAATATATGTTCAACGTTTTTTATTTGAGAGATAAGCACCTTGGACCTATAACATTTTTTTTATTGCTATGAGGACACCCCCTTGGATGTACAGGAATTTACATAATATATAATATACATAAGCAGGTAGAGTATAAATGACAAAAAAAAATCGATTTCGATTCTCATTTTCTGGGAATCGCTCCTGCTTGGTCTAAAATTAAGATGTTAAGAAAATGAGCTAAATCAATTTATATTCAGGGTGGTTTAGTAGGCTGATTTGATGACGCGTAAGGTATAAATGACAAAAAAATTTCGATTTAGATTCGAATTGCTCCTGCTTGGTCTGGAACTAAAGCACATCACACACAAAACTGCATAGCGCATAGCATGGCGCATAGTGCTGCATAGCATAGCATGGCTGGTCTTATGGAAATGTCCGTCACACACGAATTTTGCATAAAAGGCGTTTTGGCGTTGTTATTTTGGTCTGTTTTTGTGCAGTGATTTTTTTAAAATGGATAGCGACTAAATTATCTTATATGCCGCTGTCTGACTAGTTTGGTTGCTTGCACATAAAGTAGCGGATAAGAGGGTGGTGGTATCGGCCAATCTTAGAAATAGCCAGACAACTGGAGACTTCAATGGTCTTTTTCACACTTCTAGACTAACAAATAATATAAAAAACTTAAAAAAAAAAACAATAAAAATACTGGGATTTTTTAGGTTATGTCGACATTTTCCTGTCATCTTTGTTTTCTTGATTAAGTGATTTATTTCGATACATTCTATTGGCTAACCATAAGAAAACATATGGACTCTCCATAAAGTACGGACTGGACAATTTAATTGCCTTCCAGTCCTTTTTGCAATTTATTTTAATAATTCTTCTATTGTTAAGTATACATATTATTATTATTATTATTATTATTATTATTATTTTATTTTTTTTTCACGTGTTTTTATACGGAGGATTTCGATTGCCGGCTAATTTCTTAGCAAAGCAAAAGACTAGGTAAGTCAAGGTTGGTTTCTGTTCATAACCTGCCTTACAATGTTGCAGGTTCCAGAAGCACTGCTTTTTGCATTTCAAGATAACTATTCGTTTTGAACTCTAGATATTTTAGGTTTTCTATTAACTTTTTAGGAACTTCGCCCATTGATCCCATTATCAGTGGTACTATTCGGACTTCTTTAACATTCCAGATTCGTTTGACCTCTTGGGATAATAACGTGTATTTTTCTACCTTTTCAGATGACTTTCGTTCAATATTGGCCGCCAATGGGACTGCGATATCAATTATAAGGATGGAGCTCTCGTGTTTGTTATAAACCATGATATCAGGCCTGTTGTTTTGTACAGGGCGATCGGTTAGTATATCTCGATCCCAATATATTAGACATTTTTCGTTTTCTTCTATAGGGTTTGGTTCATATTTATAATAAGCGCTTGGTGTTTTTTCAATTTTAAATTTAAAACAAAGCTCTCTGTGTACAATTTTTGCGACGTTATTATGTCTGTTCGTATAGTCTTTCGCTGCTAGAGGTGTACATCCATTTATAATATGTTCTATTGTTTCATTCGCATGGCCACACATTCTGCAGTTGGTATCTCGAATTTCTGGATCTTTTATGATATATTTTAGATACGATTTTGTTGGAACTGTTTGATCTTGTATTGAGCATACAAATCCCTCTGTTTCTGGAAAAAGGTTTCCCCGAGTAAGCCATCCTAGTGAAGCCTGTTTGTCTATGTATGGTTGTTCAATCGCATTTATATATCTTCCATGCAGCGCCTTCTGCTCCCATTCTCTAATTAGGTTCTGCGGGGTGTACCTTTCCTCAAGTATGGTATTTGTTTCGCTGAGGTTAAGCGGGGTGAGTTTGGTATCTGCTTCGGCTATAGTTCGATGGACCTCTGACTGGTTTGCTCTATTGTGGAAATAATTTCTTAGGTTCTTAATTTGCTTTTCCTTTGCTTCACGTAGGTCGGTAATTCCTCTTCCTCCCATTTTTCGACTGAGATGGAATCTTTCCTTTGACGCTTTCGGATGGTGTGCACGATTTTTTGTAAAAGCTACCCTGATTTTTCTATTTGCATCTTCCAGTTCGGTTTGTGTCCATTTTATCACTCCGAAACTTGAGCTTAAACTAGGTATGACATAAGTATTAACTGCCGTTGTTATGTTGATTGCTGATAACTTTGTTTTGAGTACTGCTTTTAGCTTTTTATCTATAGTACTATTGAGTTCTCTCTTAACCTCAGCGTCGTCCAGTCCTTGCGACTGAGCGAATCCAAGGAATTTGTAATGCTCATTTTTCTCCATGGTCGGGATATATCCTCCTCCTGTTCTTTGCAAGAGCTGAAAGTCATGTGTCTTCTGCCACCTTCCTCCCTTTATTGCGTTTGTTCTGCATTTGCTAAGCCCAAACTCCATCCGAATATCATTGGAGAATTTTTCAGTTGTTCTTAGTAGTTTTTTGAGTCCTTGCGCATTCGACGAGAATAACTTAATGTCGTCCATGTATGCTAAATGGGATATACGCGTTTCATTTACTAAATGTGTACTGTTAGTTCGATTAAGTGCGAATGGTAGAGGGTTTAGAGCTATGCAGAACCATAAAGCACTCAATGCGTCGCCTTGAAAAATTCCTCTTTTAATTTGTATGTTTATTTGTTTGTTGCTGTCAGTATTTCCACTCATAATTAAAGAGGTTTTCCATTTTGTCATCGCGGAGTTAAGAAAGCGTGCTAAAATAGGGCAGATTTTGTAAATGGTTAAACAATCTGCAAGCCATGTATGAGGGACACTATCAAAGGCTTTTTGATAGTCTATGTACGCGAAATGGAGTTCCTTCTTCTGTTTAATTGCCTGTCTGGTTATGACCGTGTCAATAACGACTTGTTCCTTATATCCTTGTGACTTTTTCAAGCATCCCCTTTGTTCTTGTGCCAGTAACTCATTGTTTGTTATATGTTTGTAGATTTTGTTGGCGATAATGGATGTTAGGAACTTATAGATTGTTGGGAGACAAGTTATTGGTCGATATTTTGAAGGGTCATTGATTGCTGGTACTGTCTTTGGTAGCAGATATGTCACTCCTGTTGTAAGGAATTCGGGTGCATCGTTGGGATTTTTGAGGATGCGATCCAGGATTTGCGCAAGTTTTTCATGTGTATTTTCAAACTTCTTAAACCAAAAGTTCTGTAATTTGTCAGGCCCCGGTGCTTTCCAGTTAGGAGCGCCTTTTAGAACTTGTTTTAGGTCTTCTGTTGTTATGGTCTGTGGTGTCATTTGGAGAATCCTTTCCGTTCTTTTTTTCTCAACTGCTAGCCAGTCGGCAGATTTTTTGTGACTTAAAGGTTTTTCCCATGTCTGACTCCAGAATTGGCGGGTATTTTCAGCTGTCGGGAACTCGTCTGTTTCAGCTTGGTTCCTTTCTGATTTTAATTGCCGGTAGAAACTCCTTTGGCTGGTAGAGAAGTTTGCATTATCTACCCTACGCCTGTAAGCCACTCTATACTTCCGGAGCCTAAACGCGAACACTTTTAGTTTTTGTTTGAGAAAGTCCAGGACTTCAATATCACTGTTGTTTGAGTCGTTTTTATTGGTAGTTATTATTTTTTGTGCTTTTTGTATACATTTTTTACTTGTGTTTTTGTTATGTATGTACTCAGTGATAACCCCAATATTCATCCTCAGCCCTGCTATTTTCTTTTCCAGACGTATTTCCCATCTGGGTTTTTGTTTCTTTGTTTGCTGTTCTGTGTTATCTCTTACCTTTTGTTCATTTAGTTCAACTGCCGTAACAGCTGCTGCGTAGAGTAAGTCATGAATATCAGTTAAGTTATGGCATACTTGAACGTTTGGTTGAAGCAGTCTGTCAACAGTTTTTATAATGTTATTGAAGTTTTTGATACTTTTTAGCCTGGGGATTGGTGAACGTAAAGTTGGGTCTGTTCCTTTATAAGGTAATATGTTCTTCTGCATAGTTTCATATGCCACTTGGTCTTCATTTGAAATGACGATTTGTTCATCTTGGGCAATATCATTTTGTGGTGTTAGATGTGCCAAGCTCAGTTCTAGGGCTACTTCTTGGCGAATTAAGTGAATTGTTTCAGGTGGAATCCTATTTTTTGTAAAAAGTTGCCGCCTTTGATCTAGAATGTTCTGAATCGATTTATTCCTGAGCTCTGGGAAGTCTCTGATCATCTCTTGATGTAATTGTTGACTATATGGGTTTTTTAGGGTCTCCATTTTTGTAATTAGCAGATAAGACCGGTACATGTGGCAATTCATCTCATTGGTCCACTTAAACCTTGTCGTTGCAGTTGTCTCATTAACGGGCGGCAGTTTGTCTGCCGCAACGTTTTCTAAGGGACGGTCGTTGTTTGTGTTTCGTCTTTGTGGGAGCACCCTTGGTGCGTTGTTGGATGGTCCTGGTTCGTTGCTAGGGTCATTTGCAGGTAAATCCAGTGAGCGGTTCCGACCCAGGTCCTGCGGCCCTGGCCCGCCCGAGTATCTTTTTCGCCTTGTGTTTACAGCAAAGATATCACGGCTTGAGATGAAGATCTTAATATCTCCATCCGGTGGAGGAGTGCTAGTCCCACACCAGCCGGCTTTTGTGTCCCCCCATTTATCTACAATAGGCTGGGGAGGTGCCTGCGATCTTGATTTAGTGTGATCAATGTAGATCAATTATTATTATTATTATTATTATTATTATTATTATTATTATTATTATTATTATTATTATTATTATTATTATTATTATTATTATTATTATTATTATTATTATTATTATTATTATTATTATTATTATTATTATTATTATTATTATTATTATTATTATTATTATTATTATTATTATTATTATTATTATTATTATTATTATTATTATTATTATTATTATTATTATTATTATTATTATTATTATTATTATTATTATTATTATTATTATTATTATTATTATTATTATTATTATTATTATTATTATTATTATTATTATTATTATTATTATTATTATTATTATTATTATTATTATTATTATTATTATTATTATTATTATTATTATTATTATTATTATTATTATTATTATTATTATTATTATTATTATTATTATTATTATTATTATTATTATTATTATTATTATTATTATTATTATTATTATTATTATTATTATTATTATTATTATTATTATTATTATTATTATTATTATTATTATTATTATTATTATTATTATTATTATTATTATTATTATTATTATTATTATTATTATTATTATTATTATTATTATTATTATTATTATTATTATTATTATTATTATTATTATTATTATTATTATTATTATTATTATTATTATTATTATTATTATTATTATTATTATTATTATTATTATTATTATTATTATTATTATTATTATTATTATTATTATTATTATTATTATTATTATTATTATTATTATTATTATTATTATTATTATTATTATTATTATTATTATTATTATTATTATTATTATTATTATTATTATTATTATTATTATTATTATTATTATTATTATTATTATTATTATTATTATTATTATTATTATTATTATTATTATTATTATTATTATTATTATTATTATTATTATTATTATTATTATTATTATTATTATTATTATTATTATTATTATTATTATTATTATTATTATTATTATTATTATTATTATTATTATTATTATTATTATTATTATTATTATTATTATTATTATTATTATTATTATTATTATTATTATTATTATTATTATTATTATTATTATTATTATTATTATTATTATTATTATTATTATTATTATTATTATTATTATTATTATTATTATTATTATTATTATTATTATTATTATTATTATTATTATTATTATTATTATTATTATTATTATTATTATTATTATTATTATTATTATTATTATTATTATTATTATTATTATTATTATTATTATTATTATTATTATTATTATTATTATTATTATTATTATTATTATTATTATTATTATTATTATTATTATTATTATTATTATTATTATTATTATTCTTATTCTTATTATTATTATTATTATTATTATTATTATTATTATTATTATTATTATTATTATTATTATTATTATTATTATTATTATTATTATTATTATTATTATTATTATTATTATTATTATTATTATTATTATTATTATTATTATTATTATTATTATTATTATTATTATTATTATTATTATTATTATTATTATTATTATTATTATTATTATTATTATTATTATTATTATTATTATTATTATTATTATTATTATTATTATTATTATTATTATTATTATTATTATTATTATTATTATTATTATTATTATTATTATTATTATTATTATTATTATTATTATTATTATTATTATTATTATTATTATTATTATTATTATTATTATTATTATTATTATTATTATTATTATTATTATTATTATTATTATTATTATTATTATTATTATTATTATTATTATTATTATTATTATTATTATTATTATTATTATTATTATTATTATTATTATTATTATTATTATTATTATTATTATTATTATTATTATTATTATTATTATTATTATTATTATTATTATTATTATTATTATTATTATTATTATTATTATTATTATTATTATTCTTATTCTTATTCTTATTATTATTATTATTATTATTATTATTATTATTATTATTATTATTATTATTATTATTATTATTATTATTATTATTATTATTATTATTATTATTATTATTATTATTATTCTTATTCTTATTATTATTATTATTATTATTATTATTATTATTATTATTATTATTATTATTATTATTATTATTATTATTATTATTATTATTATTATTATTATTATTATTATTATTATTATTATTATTATTATTATTATTATTATTATTATTATTATTATTATTATTATTATTATTATTATTATTATTCTTATTATTATTATTATTATTATTATTATTATTATTATTATTATTATTATTATTATTATTATTATTATTATTATTATTATTATTATTATTATTATTATTATTATTATTATTATTATTATTATTATTATTATTATTATTATTATTATTATTATTATTATTATTATTATTATTATTATTATTATTATTATTATTATTATTATTATTATTATTATTATTATTATTATTATTATTATTATTATTATTATTATTATTATTATTATTATTATTATTATTATTATTATTATTATTATTATTATTATTATTATTATTATTATTAATATTATTATTATTATTATTATTATTATTATTATTATTATTATTATTATTATTATTATTATTATTATTATTATTATTATTATTATTATTATTATTATTATTATTATTTTTTTTTTTTTCACGCTTTGAACGGATTTTAAGGAATGTCGGCTTACGGTATGTAAAGCAAGACAAACCCTAAGTGTTACGGATCTCTGTTTAAAACTCTCCTTACAATGCTACAAGTTGCCAGGATGACAGCTTTCTGCATCTCCAAATAGTGTTTTTCATTATTCAATGACTTTAACCCATGCAATAATTTTTTAGGTATTTCGCCAGTCACACCCAGGATGATCGGGACTATCTCGACCTTTTTGACCTTCCATATTTTTTGCAACTCATGACTTAGAGGTAGGTATTTTTCAACTTTCTCAGTAAGTTTTTTGTGCATATTTGCTGATGCTGGTATAGCGATGTCAACAAGTAAAATTCTGTTGGTTTGTTTGTCTAGGACAAAAATGTCTGGTCGATTGTGTTGAATGGGGTTATCTGTTTGCAATCCTCTGTCCCAGTAGATTGTAGCTTGATTATTTTCTAAAACATTGGCTGGTTTGTACTTGTAATATGGTTCGTGGGTTGTAACAAGTCCATATTTCATACCTAATTCTCTATGAATTATTTTTGCAGCATCATTATGCCTGTCTGTATATTCCCTTGGTGCTAAACTTGTGCAGCCACTCATTATGTGTTCGATATTTTCATGTCCTTGTTTACACATTCTGCACATTGTATTTTGAGTTGCTGGATCCTTTATGATATACTTCTTATATGACTTAGTTGGAATAACTTGATCTTGAATAGCACAAAGAAAACCCTCAGTTTCAGGAAATATATTGCCATTTGTTAACCAGCTCAGTGAAGCTTTCTTGTCAATTTCTTCATGTTCTAAAGAATGAGGATATCTGCCGTGAAGTTCTTTTTGATGCCAATTTTCAATTTTCTTAATTGTGCTATATTCCGTATCACAAGCAAAGTCTGGGTTTCCGAGGTTCAATGGTGTAAGATTTTTGTCAGTGTGTTTTATTGCCTTATTATTATTATTATTATTATTATTATTATTATTATTATTATTATTATTATTATTATTATTATTATTATTATTATTATTATTATTATTATTATTATTATTATTATTATTATTATTATTATTATTATTATTATTATTATTATTATTATTATTATTATTATTATTATTATTATTATTATTATTATTATTATTATTATTATTATTATTATTATTATTATTATTATTATTATTATTATTATTATTATTATTATTATTATTATTATTATTATTATTATTATTATTATTATTATTATTATTATTATTATTATTATTATTATTATTATTATTATTATTATTATTATTATTATTATTATTATTATTATTATTATTATTATTATTATTATTATTATTATTATTATTATTATTATTATTATTATTATTATTATTATTATTATTATTATTATTATTATTATTATTATTATTATTATTATTATTATTATTATTATTATTATTATTATTATTATTATTATTATTATTATTATTATTATTATTTTTTTTTTTTTTTTGTTGCTCGTTTTTACGGTAAGTATAAGAGTATGTCGGCTTTTGGTAAGTAGAGCAAGACATACCCTTTTTGTTATTGTTACTTGTTAATGTTCAAAACTCTCCTTACTGTGTTACAGGTGGATAAGATCACAGCTTTCTGCATTTCTAGGTAGAACTTTTCCGGGACAGTCAAGATTTTTAGTGCATTGAACAGTTTCTTTGGGATTTCTCCGGTTGCTCCAATAATAACTGGGACAATTTGCACTCTGTCCACCCTCCAGATTTTCTTTAGTTCTTCGCTTAAAAGTAAGTACTTTTCAATTTTTTCTTTGTGCTTTTTATGTATATTTGTTGGTGTTGGTATCGCGATGTCAATGATTAGAATCTCGTTATTTTCCTTATCTAAAACAAATATGTCTGGTTTATTGTGTTGGACTGGGGGGTCTGTTTGTAGGCTTCTGTCCCAGTACATTGTTGTTTTTTCGTTCTCAGTGATAGGTGGCGGGTTGTATTTATAGTATGGTTCCCGGTTCTGTAATAAACCATATTTTATTCCTAATTCTCTGTGTATAATTTTTGCCACATCATTATGTCTGTTTGTGTAGTCTTTTGGAGCAAGCGTCGTACAGCTACTTATTATGTGTTCAAGGTTTTCGTGCCCTTGTCCACAGAGTCTGCATTTTGTGTTTGTTATATTGGGGTCTTTGACAATGTATTTTTGATATGACTTTGTGGGAATTACTTGATCCTGAATAGCACAGAGAAAGCCTTCAGTTTCTGAAAAGATGTTACCCTTAAGTAGCCAATTTCTTGATGCTTTTTGATCTATGTCATCATGGTTAAGTGTATGAGGGTATCTTCCATGTAGTTCTTTCTGATGCCATTTTTGTGCTTGAGTGTTTATGTTGTATTCAGGATCACAACTATAATTTCCCTTGCAGAGTTGGAGAGGTGTGAGCTGTTTGTCTGTGGTGTTTATTGCAGCATGAAATAAGGAATTCTCACCAGTTTTAAGGAAAAACTCTCTTAGATTGTTGATTTGTTGCTTGTGTAGGAGTCGTAGGTCAGTAATTCCTCTTCCACCTCGGCTCCGTGGGAGATGAAACCGTTCTTTACATGCTCTTGGGTGGTGAGATCTGTACTTAGTGTAGAGTTTCCTTAGGGATCGATTTGCTTCTTCCAGCTCTGTTTCGGTCCATTTTACCACTCCAAAACTGTATGCGACAACCGGTGTTGTGAGTGTATTTGTTGCACTGATTTTGTTCCTAGCTGACAGCTGAGTCTTCAGAATGGCTTTTATTCGCTCTTTCATTTTGTTTATCAGTTGTTGTTTTACCAACTTTTCATCTATCCCCTGTGACTGCAGAAAACCAAGATATTTGTAGGATTCATTTTTATCCATAGCTGCAATCGTACCTCCTCCAGATCTTTGTAACATTTCAAAGTCGTCACTTCTTTGCCACTTACCTTTCACAAGGCTGTTAATTCTACACCTGTCCAAGCCAAAGTTCATGGATATATCAGTTGAGAAAATTTCTGTTTGTCTAAGGAGCTTTTTTATGCCATTGTTTGTCTCTGAAAAGAGTTTCAGATCATCCATATATACTAGATGACTTACTTGCTGATTGCTCGCTGGTATTTTATATCCGGATTTCTTGCTGTTGATAGCATTGGATAGTGGATTGATAGCAATACAAAACCACAAAGCACTTAGCGCATCGCCTTGGTAAATCCCTCTACTTATTCGCATTTTTAGTGGTTCTATTTTTGAGTTTGATATCAAAAGGTTTGTCTCCCACTTTTCCATCGCTATTTTTAGGAAATTTGTAATTTGGGGGTTTACCTTATATATATTAAGACTCTCAATTAGCCAGGTGTGCGGAACGCTGTCGAATGCTTTCTGATAGTCAATAAATGCTATGTATAAGGTTCTGTGATTTTTAATTGCATCTTTCGTTATGACTGTATCTATTACTAGTTGTTCTTTACAGCCCTGTGATTTCTTTCTGCAGCCTTTTTGTTCTTCTGCGAGAAGATTGTTTCTCGTCATATGTCTGTAGAGCTTGTCTGCGAGAATGCCTGTCAAAATCTTGTATATGGTGGGCAGACATGTAATCGGTCTGTATTTTGACGGGTCTGGTTGTGGGTGTGTCGATTTGGGGAGCAGGTAGGTATTTCCCATTGTGAAGAATTTAGGTAAATTTTCTGGGTGGTTAAGAATATCTGTAAGAAGATAAGCCAGTTTTTCATGTAAGTGTGTGGATCGTTTATACCAGAAGTTATGAATGCCATCTGGTCCTGGCGCTTTCCAGGTGTGTGCTTTTGACAAGGTGTTTTTTAGGTCTTCCAATGTTATTGTTTCTGGTAGCATAGCTGGTATATGTTCCACTCTTTTTTTCTCGAGTGTCATCCAATCAGCGTTGTGTTTATGACTTGCTGGTTTCTCCCAGATATTTCTCCAAAATTCTCTGACACTTTCTCGCGTTGGGTATTCTCCATTCTTTGCGTCGGTTTTTGGATTTAGAAGTTGTCGGTAGAAGAGCCTCTGATTCGTATTGAACAATCTGTTTTCTATTTTTCGTTGGTAGGATATTCGATAACGTCTGAGTCTATGACTGTATACCTGTAGTCTTTGTTTTAGAAAGTCGATAATTTCGATGATTGTTCCATTGGACTTGTTTGCGTATCTTTGGATAATTTGGTTTGCTTTTGTTTCCGTCTTCCTGTTTTTAATATTTTTATTTTGCATTTGTGTTAGCTGTCCAATTTCTGCCCTTATTTTCGCTATTTTTGCAGTTAACCTCTTTTCCCATCTTGGTTGTGTCGTTTGTTCTTTGGGCGTTGTTTTTCTCATTGTCTTTTGGTTGTGAAGTTCAATTGTTGTTTTTGCTGCTGCATATGTGAGGTCGTGTAAGCCCTGTAGGTTTTCACAAGCAGTCACTCTGTGGATTAGAGCATTGTTGACTTGTACAATTATATTATTTGTGTCTTTGCATGTTTTTAACTTGGGTAGATTTGGTCTTAAAATGGGGTTTAGATCTTGGTATCGTTGTATGTTGTTTTCAAGTTTGTTGTATACTTCTTGTTCTTCCGGGTTGTGCATATCATTTTCATAATTTTCTGTTGTTTGGTCGTGATTTCGATTTTGTTGCTCCTCAACTGGCGGTGCTCGCATCCTAAGTTCCACCTCTACTTCGGTGCGAATTTGTTGCACAATATCATGCGATAGTCTGTGTTTTGTGAACAGCTCTCGTCTTTGACTGAGTATGGTCATCAAGGTTTTACCAGCTAGTTGTGGGCATTTCTGTAGCATATCTTGGTGTAGTCTGTGTCCGTAGGGAGTTTTGTCTGTTTCCATTTTTGTGAGTAGTAGGTATGTACGATAAAGGTATATGTTCATTTCTTCTGTCCATTTAAATCGCACATTGCCTCTTCTTCGGTTTCCAGGTATGGGCTCATCTGCCTGATGAGCAACATTGTCTGGAACTGTTATGGCATTGGGGGTGTCAGGTCCATTTTCATGCGGGTCGGTGGAGTTCCTTCTTAGGGGGATGCCACCTGGTTCATCTTCTCCTAAGACAGGCGGGGGGTCTTCTAGGCGGTTCCGAACAGAGTTAGCCTGATTCTCTGCCACGCCTGAGTATCGCTTTCGCCTCGTCCTTATAGCGACTACATATCACGCCCTTTGGGGTGCTAGCCCACTAGACGGTTTGCTGGTTTTTGTCCACCCCGGGTATTTTATTTCCCCGTTACCCTTCAGCCTTTTTCAAGGGCTGACGAGCGTACCTCATCGCGAGAGGCGGCCCCCGATAATAGGTCCAGCAACTGCCACGAGTTATTATTTTATTATTATTATTATTATTATTATTATTATTATTATTATTATTATTATTATTATTATTATTATTATTATTATTATTATTATTATTATTATTATTATTATTATTATTATTATTATTATTATTATTATTATTATTATTATTATTATTATTATTATTATTATTATTATTATTATTATTATTATTATTATTATTATTATTATTATTATTATTATTATTATTATTATTATTATTATTATTATTATTATTATTATTATTATTATTATTATTATTATTATTATTATTATTATTATTATTATTATTATTATTATTATTATTATTATTACTATTACTATTATTATTATTATTATTATTATTATTATTATTATTATTATTATTATTATTATTATTATTATTATTATTATTATTATTATTATTATTATTATTATTATTATTATTATTATTATTATTATTATTATTATTATTATTATTATTATTATTATTATTATTATTATTATTATTATTATTATTATTATTATTATTATTATTATTATTATTATTATTATTATTATTATTATTATTATTATTATTATTATTATTATTATTATTATTATTATTATTATTATTATTATTATTATTATTATTATTATTATTATTATTATTATTATTATTATTATTATTATTATTATTATTATTATTATTATTATTATTATTATTATTATTATTATTATTTTTTTTTTTTTTTTTTTTTTTTGTTTTTTTTTTTTTTTTTTTTTTTTTTTTCACGCGTTACCACGGTACTTCTTGTAGTCGGTGAGGTAAGTCACAAGACATACAAGTGTAAGACTCTTCTTCTAATGTTCATTTTCTTTTGCAGGTTTGTTTAGTACTTTTCGGACAATGTGGCATGTTCCCAGGATAGCAGCTTTTTGCAGTTCCTTGTGTATTTGGAAAGGTAAGTTAAGCGCTTCTAGATTTCCTCTCATCTTTTTAGATATTTCCCCGGTTGCTCCGATGACTATAGGGATTGTGCGCACAGTTGCAGCTTGCCATGTTTCTTTTAAATCTTCAGATAAAGGTAAATATTTCTCAACTTTTTCTTTTTCTTTTTTATGTACGTTTGTCGGAGCAGGGACAGAGATTTCAATTAGAGTTATTGTTTTGTTTTGTTTATCATATAAAAGAATATCCGGTCTATTGTGCGTAACTTCTCGGTCTGTTTGAAGTTCTCTGTCCCAGTACACTAAGTAACCATCGTTTTCTGCTATACTTTTTGGACTATACTTGTAGTATGGCTTCAGTTCCTCTTCGAGCCCTACCCTAGTGCAAATTTCGGCATGAATGATTTTTGCGACGTTATTGTGTCTGTTCGTGTATTCACGTGAGGCCAGTGCTTCACATGAGCTTATAATGTGTTCCACGTTTTCGTGTCCTTTATTGCACATGCGGCATCTTGTAGTGCGTATGTTTTCGTCCTTTACTATGTACTTCAGATGTGCTCTAGTTGGAATTATTTGGTCCTGTATGGCAAAAAGGAACCCTTCTGTTTCCGGGAATATTCCCCCTTTTGATAACCAGCTCAGCGTTGCTGTTTTGTCAATTTGATCGTTGTTTAATATGTTATGGTACCTTCCGTGAAGTTCCTTCTCTTGCCAAGTTTTTTCAACTGATGCAATTGTGTATTCCTTATCTGTTTCAAAGTTTATATCAAACAGGTTTAACGGTGTGAGTTTTTTGTCGATTGCTATAATCGCTTTATGCAACGGTGATATATTGCGTTTAGTATAAAAGTACTTCCTTAGGAGATCTATTTGAGTTTTGTATCTTAGGCGAAAGTCACTTATTCCTTTTCCTCCTTTGTTTCTTGGTAAATTATTATTATTATTATTATTATTATTATTATTATTATTATTATTATTATTATTATTATTATTATTATTATTATTATTATTATTATTATTATTATTATTATTATTATTATTATTATTATTATTATTATTATTATTATTATTATTATTATTATTATTATTATTATTATTATTATTATTATTATTATTATTATTATTATTATTATTATTATTATTATTATTATTATTATTATTATTATTATTATTATTATTATTATTATTATTATTATTATTATTATTATTATTATTATTATTATTATTATTATTATTATTATTATTATTATTATTATTATTATTATTATTATTATTATTATTATTATTATTATTATTATTATTATTATTATTATTATTATTATTATTATTATTATTATTATTATTATTATTATTATTATTATTATTATTATTATTATTATTATTATTATTATTATTATTATTATTATTATTATTATTATTATTATTATTATTATTATTATTATTATTATTATTATTATTATTATTATTATTATTATTATTATTATTATTATTATTATTATTATTATTATTATTATTATTATTATTATTATTATTATTATTATTATTATTATTATTATTATTATTATTATTATTATTATTATTATTATTATTATTATTATTATTATTATTATTATTATTATTATTATTATTATTATTATTATTATTATTATTATTATTATTATTATTATTATTATTATTATTATTATTATTATTATTATTATTATTATTATTATTATTATTATTATTATTATTATTATTATTATTATTATTATTATTATTATTATTATTATTATTATTATTATTATTATTATTATTATTATTATTATTATTATTATTATTATTATTATTATTATTATTATTATTATTATTATTATTATTATTATTATTATTATTATTATTATTATTATTATTATTATTATTATTATTATTATTATTATTATTATTATTATTATTATTATTATTATTATTATTATTATTATTATTATTATTATTATTATTATTATTATTATTATTATTATTATTATTATTATTATTATTATTATTATTATTATTATTATTATTATTATTATTATTATTATTATTATTATTATTATTATTATTATTATTATTATTATTATTATTATTATTATTATTATTATTATTATTATTATTATTATTATTATTATTATTATTTTCAGGTTCCACAGGTCTTCCTGGTTAGAGCTTCTCTCCGGTACTTGCGTACAAGGATTCGAAGTGGGGTCTACGGTATAGGTAAGTATTTTCAAGGTAAGTTCAGAACTTTACGTACGATTCCAGTAGTTTCTATCAGAGTGATTTTTTGCATTTGACTAACTAGATTTTCTTTTATTTCCAGGGTTTTGAGGCCATCGAGTGTTGCTGACGGTACTTCCCCAGTAGCTCCGAAGATTATTGGCACAATGGTGACTCGATCTTGGTTCCACATGTCTTTGATCTCATTTGCTAATGGCAAGTATTTGTTTATTTTTTCTTGGTATTTTCGTTGAGTGTTTGTGGGCAGCGGGATTGCCATGTCTATGATGTACGCTTGTTTTGTTTGTTTGTTCACAAGCACCATATCTGGTTTGTTATGTGGTATATGTACGTCCGTGATTATTTCTCTGTTCCAATATAGCTTGTAGTTCTCATTTTCATTCACAGAGTCGGGTTTTAGCTTATAGTACGGGGTGTGAGGTGCGTCAGGTTTTATTTTTTTTAGAAATTCCTGGTATATGACTTTTCCTACGTTGTCGT
Organism: Aspidapion aeneum; assembly: GCA_963576565.1. Classification (NCBI taxonomy): domain Eukaryota; kingdom Metazoa; phylum Arthropoda; class Insecta; order Coleoptera; family Brentidae; genus Aspidapion; species Aspidapion aeneum. The sequence goes on from CAUYVT010000058.1 coordinate 36,586, forward strand.
GCCTTTTTGTGTATTCGTTGGGGGCTAGTACTGTGCAACCGCTCACTATGTGATCTATCGATTCTGTTTGTTCTCCACACATTCTACATTTATCTGTTTCTATGCGTTGTTTCATTATGTGTTTTTGGTAATTGCGTGTGGGAATTACTTGATCTTGGATAGCCATGACAAACCCTTCTGTTTCTGGGAACAGCTGTCCCTTCTTAAGCCAGTCCAGTGATGCTTTTTCATTGATGTGGGCCTGCTTGAGTAATGCAGGATATCGTCCATGTAATTCTTTGCTAAGCCATTTTTCCATGTGATTTATGGATTCTTCTTCAGGTAATTGTCTGCTTTGTAGGTTCAGGGGCGTGATTTTATTGTCTTTGTTTACTATTGCTTTGTACAGTCCGGTCTCTTCCGCTTTTTTGTGAAAGTAGGTTCTTAGGTTTTTTATTTGTTTCTTATGTAGTTCTTCAATGTTTAACACTCCCCATCCTCCTTGCTCTCTGGGAAGGTGAAATCTTTCCATAGAGCTTCTTGGGTGGTGGAACCTGTGTTTAGTGGCTACAGTTCGTATTGTGCGGTTAAGTTCGGTTAGCTCTGTTTGTGTCCACGATATGATGCCGAGGCTATATGTTAGGATTGGGATTGCATAGGTGTTGATTGCCTTCACCATATTCCTTCCACGTAGCTTCGTCCTCATTATCATTTTGAGCCTTTGTTTGAGATTGCGTCTAAGGTGTTCTTTGGTTTGTTTCTGATCTATCCCACGTGCTTGCTGGTATCCCAAATATTTGTACAGCTCGTCCTCTTCCATTCCTTCTATCACTCCAGCATCCTCTCCCATTCCTACTCCTTGATGTTTCCTCCATTTCCCTTTTTCCATGACATTGATGCGACATTTGTCTAGGCCAAATGTCATGTTAATGTCTTCACTGAACTTTTTTATTATTTGGATGTTTTTTTCCAGGTCTTCGTTGGATGACGCATATGTTTTGAGATCGTCCATGTATAGGAGGTGGGTAAGTATTTTGTTGTTTTCTAACTTTACACCTTTATTTTGTTCTTTTAGTGTGGAGGAGAGCGGGTTGAGAGCCAGGCAGAACCATAGCGGGCTTAGAGCGTCTCCCTGGAAAATTCCGCACTGTATAGGTATATCTCCGATTACTTGTTGCTTATTTTTAGCTGTGATTGTTAATGTGGTTTTCCATGTGTTCATTGCCTTTTCTAGGAGTTTTATTATTTGCGGGTCAATCTTATATAGTTCCAGTACCTCCAGCAGCCAAGTGTGTGGTACGCTGTCAAAGGCTTTCTGGTAATCTATATATGCAGTGTAAAGATCTTTTTTCTCTTTCTTTGCGTTTCCTGTTATTATGGCATCGATTACCAGTTGGTCTTTGCATCCTTTTGCTGACTTTGTGCATCCCTTTTGCTCTGTTGCCAAGAGTTCGTTCTCGGTTAGGTGCTTATATATTTTTTCAGCTATAACTCCTGTCAGTAACTTATAGAGTGTTGGGAGACATGTAATAGGGCGATATTTACTAGGGTTCTTGCTCGTAGGTGACGTTTTTGGGAGAAGATAAGTAATTCCTTGTGTCATAAATGTTGGTAGTTCAGTCCGGTTTTTCAGTATGTCTGTGAAGATGTCGGCGATTTTTTTGTGTGTGCTTTTGAATTTTTTGATCCAGAAGTTTTGTATTTTATCAATGCCTGGAGCTTTCCAGTTTTTGCTCTTTTTGATCACCTTCTCGAGTTCTTCCAGTACTACTGTGTGGTTAATCATTCTCCTCTTGTTTGTCATCCTTTCTTTTTCTTTCGTTATCCATTTTGCTTTCTTTTTGTGTTGTTTTGGGACGGCCCATATGTTCTTCCAATAGCTTTTTGTGTCTTCTTTCCCTGGTTGTTCGTCTTCTTTGTTATTTGTTGTGGATTTAAGTTGTCTGTAGAACCTTCCCTCGTTATCCTCGAATTGGTTATTGTCCTGTCTTCGCTGGCGACTTTCTTTGAATCTTCGGAGTCTTTTAGCTCTGGCCGCTAATTGTTGCTTGAGTAGATCGAGTATTTCTTGGTTGGTGTTGTTACCTTCATTTTTGTATTTGTTTATCAGTTTTTTTGTTTTTCGTTTAAGTTTTTCGCTTGCTGTGTTTCTGCTAGCTTGTTCTATTTGTCCTATATGTTTTCTAAGTTCCTCGATTCGTTTAATGAGTCGTCTTTCCCAAGGTGGTTGAGATTCTGTTGAGGTCGAGGTGTCTTCTTTGGGTTTATTTTTTATTTGTTGGTTTATTTCAATCGTGGTCATTGCGCCAACGTAAATAATTGTGTGGAGGTCAAGGATATTGTGTGCATCGTTGATTGTTTCTGCTATTGTGTTATTTATGAGGGTTATTGTTTGCTTTGTGTTTTTATTTGTCTTTAGCTTAGGTATTCTTGGCCTCATTTCTGGTAGGGTTCCGTTGTATTTCATGTATATCTCATCGAACTTTTCTATTACTTGTGCTTGGCCTTCGTCTATCACATTTACATCCGCGTCTGCTACTGGGGGTTTATTATTATTATTATTATTATTATTATTATTATTATTATTATTATTATTATTATTATTATTATTATTATTATTATTATTATTATTATTATTATTATTATTATTATTATTATTATTATTATTATTATTATTATTATTATTATTATTATTATTATTATTATTATTATTATTATTATTATTATTATTATTATTATTATTATTATTATTATTATTATTATTATTATTATTATTATTATTATTATTATTATTATTATTATTATTATTATTATTATTATTATTATTATTATTATTATTATTATTATTATTATTATTATTATTATTATTATTATTATTATTATTATTATTATTATTATTATTATTATTATTATTATTATTATTATTATTATTATTATTATTATTATTATTATTATTATTATTATTATTATTATTATTATTATTATTATTATTATTATTATTATTATTATTATTATTATTATTATTATTATTATTATTATTATTATTATTATTATTATTATTATTATTATTATTATTATTATTATTATTATTATTTTCAGGTTCCACAGGTCTTCCTGGTTAGAGCTTCTCTCCGGTACTTGCGTACAAGGATTCGAAGTGGGGTCTACGGTATAGGTAAGTATTTTCAAGGTAAGTTCAGAACTTTACGTACGATTCCAGTAGTTTCTATCAGAGTGATTTTTTGCATTTGACTAACTAGATTTTCTTTTATTTCCAGGGTTTTGAGGCCATCGAGTGTTGCTGACGGTACTTCCCCAGTAGCTCCGAAGATTATTGGCACAATGGTGACACGCTCTTGGTTCCACATGTCTTTGATCTCATTTGCTAATGGCAAGTATTTGTTTATTTTTTCTTGGTATTTTCGTTGAGTGTTTGTGGGCAGCGGGATTGCCATGTCTATGATGTACGCTTGTTTTGTTTGTTTGTTCACAAGCACCATATCTGGTTTGTTATGTGGTATATGTACGTCCGTGATTATTTCTCTGTTCCAATATAGCTTGTAGTTCTCATTTTCATTCACAGAGTCGGGTTTTAGCTTATAGTACGGGGTGTGAGGTGCGTCAGGTTTTATTTTTTTTAGAAATTCCTGGTATATGACTTTTCCTACGTTGTCGTGCCTTTTTGTGTATTCGTTGGGGGCTAGTACTGTGCAACCGCTCACTATGTGATCTATCGATTCTGTTTGTTCTCCACACATTCTACATTTATCTGTTTCTATGCGTTGTTTCATTATGTGTTTTTGGTAATTGCGTGTGGGAATTACTTGATCTTGGATAGCCATGACAAACCCTTCTGTTTCTGGGAACAGCTGTCCCTTCTTAAGCCAGTCCAGTGATGCTTTTTCATTGATGTGGGCCTGCTTGAGTAATGCAGGATATCGTCCATGTAATTCTTTGCTAAGCCATTTTTCCATGTGATTTATGGATTCTTCTTCAGGTAATTGTCTGCTTTGTAGGTTCAGGGGCGTGATTTTATTGTCTTTGTTTACTATTGCTTTGTACAGTCCGGTCTCTTCCGCTTTTTTGTGAAAGTAGGTTCTTAGGTTTTTTATTTGTTTCTTATGTAGTTCTTCAATGTTTAACACTCCCCATCCTCCTTGCTCTCTGGGAAGGTGAAATCTTTCCATAGAGCTTCTTGGGTGGTGGAACCTGTGTTTAGTGGCTACAGTTCGTATTGTGCGGTTAAGTTCGGTTAGCTCTGTTTGTGTCCACGATATGATGCCGAGGCTATATGTTAGGATTGGGATTGCATAGGTGTTGATTGCCTTCACCATATTCCTTCCACGTAGCTTCGTCCTCATTATCATTTTGAGCCTTTGTTTGAGATTGCATCTAAGGTGTTCTTTGGTTTGTTTCTGATCTATCCCACGTGCTTGCTGGTATCCCAAATATTTGTACAGCTCGTCCTCTTCCATTCCTTCTATCACTCCAGCATCCTCTCCCATTTCTACTCCTTGATGTTTCCTCCATTTCCCTTTTTCCATGACATTGATGCGACATTTGTCTAGGCCAAATGTCATGTTAATGTCTTCACTGAACTTTTTTATTATTTGGATGTTTTTTTCCAGGTCTTCGTTGGATGACGCATATGTTTTGAGATCGTCCATGTATAGGAGGTGGGTAAGTATTTTGTTGTTTTCTAACTTTACACCTTTATTTTGTTCTTTTAGTGTGGAGGAGAGCGGGTTGAGAGCCAGGCAGAACCATAGCGGGCTTAGAGCGTCTCCCTGGAAAATTCCGCACTGTATAGGTATATCTCCGATTACTTGTTGCTTATTTTTAGCTGTGATTGTTAATGTGGTTTTCCATGTGTTCATTGCCTTTTCTAGGAGTTTTATTATTTGCGGGTCAATCTTATATAGTTCCAGTACCTCCAGCAGCCAAGTGTGTGGTACGCTGTCAAAGGCTTTCTGGTAATCTATATATGCAGGGTAAAGATCTTTTTTCTCTTTCTTTGCGTTTCCTGTTATTATGGCATCGATTACCAGTTGGTCTTTGCATCCTTTTGCTGACTTTGTGCATCCCTTTTGCTCTGTTGCCAAGAGTTCGTTCTCGGTTAGGTGCTTATATATTTTTTCAGCTATAACTCCTGTCAGTAACTTATAGAGTGTTGGGAGACATGTAATAGGGCGATATTTACTAGGGTTCTTGCTCGTAGGTGACGTTTTTGGGAGAAGATAAGTAATTCCTTGTGTCATAAATGTTGGTATTTCAGTCCGGTTTTCCAGTATGTCTGTGAAGATGTCGGCGATTTTTTTGTGTGTGCTTTTGAATTTTTTGATCCAGAAGTTTTGTATTTTATCAATGCCTGGAGCTTTCCAGTTTTTGCTCTTTTTGATCACCTTCTCGAGTTCTTCCAGTACTACTGTGTGGTTAATCATTCTCCTCTTGTTTGTCATCCTTTCTTTTTCTTTCGTTATCCATTTTGCTTTCTTTTTGTGTTGTTTTGGGACGGCCCATATGTTCTTCCAATAGCTTTTTGTGTTTTCTTTCCCTGGTTGTTCGTCTTCTTTGTTATTTGTTGTGGATTTAAGATGTCTGTAGAACCTTCCCTCGTTATCCTCGAATTGGTTGTTGTCCTGTCTTCGCTGGCGACTTTCTTTGAATCTTCGGAGTCTTTTAGCTCTGGCCGCTAATTGTTGCTTGAGTAGATCGAGTATTTCTTGGTTGGTGTTGTTACTTTCATTTTTGTATTTGTTTATCAGTTTTTTTGTTTTTCGTTTAAGTTTTTCGCTTGCTGTGTTTCTGCTAGCTTGTTCTATTTGTCCTATATGTTTTCTAAGTTCCTCGATTCGTTTAATGAGTCGTCTTTCCCAAGGTGGTTGAGATTCTGTTGAGGTCGAGGTGTCTTCTTTGGGTTTATTTTTTATTTGTTGGTTTATTTCAATCGTGGTCATTGCGCCAACGTAAATAATTGTGTGGAGGTCAAGGATATTGTGTGCATCGTTGATTTTTTCTGCTATTGTGTTATTTATGAGGGTTATTGTTTGCTTTGTGTTTTTATTTGTCTTTAGCTTAGGTATTCTTGGCCTCATTTCTGGTAGGGTTCCGTTGTATTTCATGTATATTTATATTTCATGTATATTTATTATTATTATTATTATTATTATTATTATTATTATTATTATTATTATTATTATTATTATTATTATTATTATTATTATTATTATTATTATTATTATTATTATTATTATTATTATTATTATTATTATTATTATTATTATTATTATTATTATTATTATTATTATTATTATTATTATTATTATTATTATTATTATTATTATTATTATTATTATTATTATTATTATTATTATTATTATTATTATTATTATTATTATTATTATTATTATTATTATTATTATTATTATTATTATTATTATTATTATTATTATTATTATTATTATTATTATTATTATTATTATTATTATTATTATTATTATTATTATTATTATTATTATTATTATTATTATTATTATTATTATTATTATTATTATTATTATTATTATTATTATTATTATTATTATTATTTTTTTTTTTTGTTTTTTCACGCTTTGAACGGATTTTAAGGAATGTCGGCTTACGGTATGTAAAGCAAGACAAACCCTAAGTGTTACGGATCTCTGTTTAAAACTCTCCTTACAATGCTACAAGTTGCCAGGATGACAGCTTTCTGCATCTCCAAATAGTGTTTTTCATTAATATTCAATGACTTTAACCCATGCAATAATTTTTTAGGTATTTCGCCAGTCACACCCAGGATGATCGGGACTATCTCGACCTTTTTGACCTTCCATATTTTTTGCAACTCATGACTTAGAGTTAGGTATTTTTCAACTTTCTCAGTAAGTTTTTTGTGCATATTTGCTGATGCTGGTATAGCGATGTCAACAAGTAAAATTCTGTTGGTTTGTTTGTCTAGGACAAAAATGTCTGGTCGATTGTGTTGAATGGGGTTATCTGTTTGCAATCCTCTGTCCCAGTAGATTGTAGCTTGATTATTTTCTAAAACATTGGCTGGTTTGTACTTGTAATATGGTTCGTGGGTTGTAACAAGTCCATATTTCATACCTAATTCTCTATGAATTATTTTTGCAGCATCATTATGCCTCTCTGTATATTCCCTTGGTGCTAAACTTGTGCAGCCACTCATTATGTGTTCGATATTTTCATGTCCTTGTTTACACATTCTGCACATTGTATTTTGAGTTGCTGGATCCTTTATGATATACTTCTTATATGACTTAGTTGGAATAACTTGATCTTGAATAGCACAAAGAAAACCCTCAGTTTCAGGAAATATATTGCCATTTGTTAACCAGCTCAGTAAAGCTTTCTTGTCAATTTCTTCATGTTCTAAAGAATGAGGATATCTGCCGTGAAGTTCTTTTTGATGCCAATTTTCAATTTTCTTAATTGTGCTATATTCCGTATCACAAGCAAAGTCTGGGTTTCCGAGGTTCAATGGTGTAAGATTTTTGTCAGTGTGTTTTATTGCCTTATTATTATTATTATTATTATTATTATTATTATTATTATTATTATTATTATTATTGTTATTATTATTATTATTATTATTATTATTATTATTATTATTATTATTATTATTATTATTATTATTATTATTATTATTATTATTATTATTATTATTATTATTATTATTATTATTATTATTATTATTATTATTATTATTATTATTATTATTATTATTATTATTATTATTATTATTATTATTATTATTATTATTATTATTATTATTATTATTATTATTATTATTATTATTATTATTATTATTATTATTATTATTATTATTATTATTATTATTATTATTATTATTATTATTATTATTATTATTATTATTATTATTATTATTATTATTTTTTTTTTTTTTTTTTTTTTTTTTTTTTTTTTTTTTTTTTTTTTTTTTTGTGAAGGGCGTAGTCAGTGCAAGCACTGAACAAGTGTTCCCTTCGAAATGCATGCGCTCCCGGGACCGTTTTCCTAAACATTACATCAGGTAGCACAGCCGTCTTATGTGTGGTCACTACATCTCCCTTCCGCCGTAGCGATTAGGAGTTCGTGCATCATCTATTTCTCTTCATTCCTCTTTCCTTCTTATGTACCCAGTTATTGGTTTCTCTGTGCAACATCTCTTTGTCTACTAATCTCATCTTTCTCTTTTTTGCTCATGAGTGCTTTCAACCATTTGTGGATGATGTGCCAATTTTCTTCGTTTTTAATCATGTTGGTTATTATTATTATTATTATTATTATTATTATTATTATTATTATTATTATTATTATTATTATTATTATTATTATTATTATTATTATTATTATTATTATTATTATTATTATTATTATTATTATTATTATTATTATTATTATTATTATTATTATTTTTTTTTTTTTTTTGTGAAGGGCGTAGTCAGTGCAAGCACTGAACAAGTGTTCCCTTCGAAATGCATGCGCTCCCGGGACCGTTTTCCTAAACATTACATCAGGTAGCACAGCCGTCTTATGTGTGGTCACTACATCTCCCTTCCGCCGTAGCGATTAGGAGTTCGTGCATCATCTATTTCTCTTCATTCCTCTTTCCTTCTTATGTACCCAGTTATTGGTTTCTCTGTGCAACATCTCTTTGTCTACTAATCTCATCTTTCTCTTTTTTGCTCATGAGTGCTTTCAACCATTTGTGGATGATGTGCCAATTTTCTTCGTTTTTAATCATGTTGGTTACAAGGTTGTCTGGTGTGAGTGTTTCGCCAATCCTTCGACATGTCTCTTCCCTTGATTCATGCCATCTGCCACATTCAAAAACTGTATGCTCAGCTGTGTCCACCATTTGACAATACATACATAAATCAGTGTCGTCCTTGTTCATTCTTTTGGCATTATTATTATTATTATTATTATTATTATTATTATTATTATTATTATTATTATTATTATTATTATTATTATTATTATTATTATTATTATTATTATTATTATTATTATTATTATTATTATTATTATTATTATTATTATTATTATTATTATTATTATTATTATTATTATTATTATTATTATTATTATTATTATTATTATTATTATTATTATTATTATTATTATTATTATTATTATTATTATTATTATTATTATTATTATTATTATTATTATTATTATTATTATTATTATTATTATTATTATTATTATTATTATTATTATTATTATTATTATTATTATTATTATTATTATTATTATTATTATTATTATTATTATTATTATTATTATTATTATTATTATTATTATTATTATTATTATTGTTATTATTATTAATTTATTTATTTATTTATTTATTTTTTTCACGTGTTTATACGGTATTTCCTTCTTACAGCCGGTGAGGTCAGTCACAAGGCTTGTAGAAGTATGTTTAATTTTCCAGATCCTTTGCAGGTTTATTCAACACTTTTCGAATGACGTTGCATGTTCCGAGAATCGCTGCTTTTTGGAGTTCATTGTGGATGCCATATGGCATCTCTAGCATATTTAGGTATTTCTTCAGGTTCTTCGTTATTTCTCCAGTGGCTCCTACAACTATTGGCACAGTTCTCACGGTCTCCGCTTGCCCGGTTTTTCTCATGTCTTCACATAAGGCTTCGTAATTGTCTATTTTTTCTTTCTCTTTTTTAATGATATTCGCAGGAGCAGGAACGGATATGTCTACTAATGTAATTGTTTTGCTTTGTTTGTCGTAAATTACAATATCAGGTCTGTTGTGCGTTACTTCTTTATCCGTTTGAATTTCGCGGTCCCAGTATATCATGAACGCATTGTTTTCTGCTATGCTTATTGGGCTGTATCTGTAGTAAGGTGTCTTTTCTTTGATAAGTTTGAGCTTGAAGCAAAGCTCCGCGTGCAATATTTTGGCAACGTTGTTATGTCGATTTGTGTATTCCTTTGGTGCCAGAACTTCACAAGCGCTTATAAGATGCTCTACATTTTCATGTGCTTTATTACACATGCGGCATTTTGTGGTTTGTACATTCGAGTCTTTAATGATAAACTTAAGATATGATCTAGTGGCTATCACTTGATCTTGGATAGCGAAAAGGAATCCCTCGGTCTCAGGGAAGATTCCTCCTCGTGAGAGCCAACTCAGTGTCGCCGCTTTTTCAGTCTGTTCGTTGTTTAGTGTGTTGTAATATCTTCCATGTAGCTCTTTTCCTTTCCACACGTCTTCAATTGTTTTGTAAGTATAATTGCAGTCTGGTTGAAAGTCTTGATCGCACAGGTGTAGAGGTGTAAGTTTCTTATCTATCTTAGTTATGGCTTTGTGGATTGGTGAATTATTAGTTTTGGAGTAAAAATATTTTCTTAATTGCTCTATTTGCTTTTTACATCTGATTCGAAAATCGGTGATTCCCCTTCCTCCTGCACTTCGCGATAGGTGAAACCGTTCCTTGCAGGCTTTAGGGTGATGCATGCGATGCGTGATATTCTATTGAGCTCATCTAACTCTGTGACTGACCACGGGACTACTCCAAAGCTGTAGGCTATAGCTGGTACTGCATATGCATTGTAGGCCATTGCTTTGATTTTAAGATCAGATTTGTTCTAATTTTGAATTTCTCAACAAGTTTTTCTTTAATTCTTTGTTTTCTATTCCTCTTGATTGTGCAAATCCAAGATATTTGTATGTCTCATGGCGTTCCATGCTAGTAACGACTTCACCTCCGGCTGCCTGTGTGAGTTTGTGTCCGTCTGTTTTGTACCATTTTCCATGTCGCAAACTATTGGTTTTGCATTTGTCTATTCCAAACGTCATTCTGATATCGGTCGAGAATGTCTCAATACATCGTAACTGTTGCTTGAGTTCCTGTTCGGATACCGAGTACAACTTAATGTCATCCATATACATCAAATGTGTTAGTTTTGTGGTATTTTTGAGTTGGTAGCCACATTTAAGGTTGTTAAGAGCTGTAGAAAGCGGGTTAATTGCTAAGCAGAACCATAATGCGCTTAGTGCGTCGCCTTGAAAGATTCCACGTTGGATGCTGACTTGAATGTTGCTTACATCTCTCCCGATACTTAGTTCTGTCTGCCATTTCGTCATCATGTTTCTTAGTAGTTCAACGATTGTGGGGTTGATTTTGTATATATTAAGACATTGTATCAGTCAAGAGTGAGGTACACTATCAAACGCTTTCTGGTAGTCAATAAAAGCAGTATGAAGGTTCTTTTTGTTTTTGATAGCATGCTGTGTTACTGCTGTATCTATGGCTAATTGTTCCCTACATCCTTGTGCTTTCTCTCTACATCTTTTCTGCTCTTCAGCTAGAAGGTCATGGCTACTTAGATGATCGTAGATTTTGTTACAAATTACTCCACTTAGTATTTTGTACATTGTGGGTAGACAGGTTATTGGTCTGTATTTAGCCGGATCTTTTGTTGGTTGGTCTGTTTTAGGTATCAGATATGTCACGCCTTTTGTAAGTAGATCGGGAACAGTGTTAGGGTTTTCTAGAAAGGCATGGAAGAAACCGGCTAGCTTGGACCATATCGACTTAAACTGCTTTAACCAGAAATTCTGAATCTTATCAGGACCAGGGGCTTTCCAGTTGGCAGCTTTTGCTAGGATCTCTTCAATGTCTTTATCTGATATTTCAGGCGGTAACATCAATGGTATTTTTTATTTTGATTTGTTTTCAATTTTTATCCAATCAGCGGAGACTTTGTGCCTGACAGGGTTCTCCCAGATGTTTCCCCAAAAGTTCTTTGTTTCATGTGTGTCGGGATAATCAGCATGTTCACCAGTTTTCTTTTTGTTGGAAATGTTTCGGAAAAAACCACGCTGATCCTGACTAAACATCTTGTTGTCTCTCCGTCGTTGGTAAGCTTCCTGTATCTTCGTAGTCTGCTCGAAAATACTTTAAGTCGTTGTTTCAGAAAGTCTAAAATATCCGCAGGCAACCGGTTGTTATCATTTTTGTGATGATTGGTTACTCGCAGGGCACCATTTTCTACTCGCTGGCTGTGTTTTGATGGTCTGATAAACTCCGTGAGAAGCCCTATGTCCTTTCTAAGAACATTAATTCTTCGCTCTAGTCTAACCTCCCATTGAGGTTTTCGTGGGCCAACTGTCTCGCAGTTGTTACTTTCTCTGTGTGCAAGCGACTTCCCACAGAGTTTCGCAGTAGCCATCGCTGCTGAGTATACAAGAGTGTGTAGTTCTTCAATACTTTTGCATTCCTGATTTTTGGTTCGAAGTATGCTGTCGATGTTCTTGATTTTTACCCTGGTTTTGCGGTCATTTCTTATTTTTGGAATACTAGGTCTTGAGGCCGGGTCCATTCCCGTGTATTTATCTAATGCCTCTAGAAGTGCATCTAGTGATTCCTGGTTGTCTCCTATGTTTTCCTCATCTTGTGTAGCTTGTCTTTGTGTCTGTGATTCATTTTGTTGTGTAGCGATTCCAAGTTCTATTTCTACTTCGATCCTTATATTTTTTATCACGTCCGGATCGAGTCTGTTTTTTACAAAGAGCTGTCTTCTTTGGTCCAAGATGTTCTGAACAGTTTTATTTCTCAGCTCTGGGAATTTTGTTGTCATCTCTCGGTAGAGTCGTTCAGCGTATGGTGTCGAAATCGTCTGCATTTGCGTGATAACCAGATAAGTGCGATAAATATGCTCGTTCATGGCTTGTGTCCATTTAAATCGCCTTGTTCTGATTCCTCCTGCAGCGGGTGGAACGGCTTGTTCCACAACGCGATTAGAAGGTGAAACCGTTACGTGATTTGGGGTCCGATTTCCTTGCGTGGGGGTTTCCGTCCGCAGGTCAGTGCCACCTGTCTCACTGGGTCCTGCGTCAGCCTGAACATCTTGGCGGTTCCGAATAGGGCCAGTCTACAACCCTACCCCGCCCGAGTAGCGCTTTCTTCTAGTATTCACAGCGTTCTACGAGTCACGCTAAGTGGGTTGCTAACCCACGTAGCGGTGTTGCTGGGGTCTGCGGGGTTGCGTCCCGTGGTCCTAAAACCCCCCATGCAGGCGAAGCTGGCTGTACGGGTCTTACGTCGTTACTCGTAGCGGGCAAGACACTGCTGATAGCAGTACCTTATCCGGCCAGACATTATTATTATTATTATTATTTTGTGGTCTCGTGGTGCCAAGTAGGAACAGCCTGCAGTGAGATGTTGGATAGTTTCGGGCTTCTCGTGGCAGAGTCTGCATCTATCAGATTGTATCTCTTGTCGCAGGATAAACTTTCTGTAATTTCTCGTACAGATGACTTGATCTTGTATGGCTTGTATAAATCCCTCTGTTTCCATTATGAGTGTTCCTTTGCGGAGATAAAGTGTTGATAGTTGCTTGTCTACCTCTTCTGCTGTGATTGCCGCTGCGTATCTTCCATGCATCTCTTTACTTTTCCAACTTTCTTCTAGTGTAATAATGCTTGTTCTCTTTTAGGTGTGTCGTTGGCTAACTTCAGTGGAGAGAATGAGGTGTCCATCTTGGTAATAGCTCTGTACGTAGGATGGTCAACAGATTTAAGGTAAGTGAAGAGTTTCCCGCACTCTCGGTTGTGTGCTTCCTTAACATTTATTAATCCCCGCCCTCCTCTGTTTCTGGGTAGGTTCAATCTGTTTACCGATGCGTTCGGGTGATGAAGTCTACTTTTCGTTATTGTTGTTCTTACAAGTCTATCTAGATTATCTAGATCAGTAGGGCTCCATTTATTTTATTATTATTATTATTATTATTATTATTATTATTATTATTATTATTATTATTATTATTATTATTATTATTATTATTATTATTATTATTATTATTATTATTATTATTATTATTATTATTATTATTATCATTATTATTATTATTATTATTATTATTATTATTATTATTATTATTATTATTATTATTATTATTATTATTATTATTATTATTATTATTATTATTATTATTATTATTATTATTATTATTATTATTATTATTATTATTATTATTATTATTATTATTATTATTATTATTATTATTATTATTATTATTATTATTATTATTATTATTATTATTATTATTATTATTATTATTATTATTATTATTATTATTATTATTATTATTATTATTATTATTATTATTATTATTATTATTATTATTATTATTATTATTATTATTATTATTATTATTATTATTATTATTATTATTATTATTATTTTTTTCTCCTTTTCAGGGCTTTTGCTAAAGTGGAATTCTCTTGAATCAGTCACTTTAACCGGTTTTATTGAGGTTTCTCAATTTACGTTTGTGAAGGTAAGTTAAGGGTTTTTCTTACAATACGACAGGTTTCCAGTATCACTGATTTCTGCATTGTCGTGAATATTTTTTTATCTGTGATATTTATTTGTTTTAGGTATGATTCCAAGTTCCTCGAGACCAGGCCTGTAACTGAGATGACAATAGGAACTATGGTAAGACTTTTAAGTTGATGGATGTTTCTGTATTCTTCTGATAAGTCAAAATATTTATAAATTTTTTCTCTTTCAGCTTTTTCTAGGTTGTGATCGTTCGGATGCGTGATGTCAATGAAAAAACCCCGCCTTTCCTTTTTTTCTACTAAGACAATGTCAGGTCTATTACAGGGGATTGGTTTATCCGTTTGAATTGGCGTGTCCCAGTATAGAAGGTATGTATCATTTTCATGTACTGGAAATGGAACATATTTAAAGTGTTGTTCAGTTTTATTTAGGAAATTGCAGTAAATAGCAAGGTGTTGATGGATTATATTAGCTGTTAAATTGTGCCGTTTTAAATATTCTGTAGGTGCTAACACCGTACATCCTGCTATAATATGTTCTATCGTCTCGGAGTGACGTCTACACATTCTACAGAGGTCATTGTCAAGTTGTACTCCATGAATCGTTCTTTTGTGGTTTCTTGTTGCTATGACATTGTCCTGAATGGCCACCATAAATCCCTCTGTCTCTCCGTATAGGTAACCTTTTTTTAACCATTCCGTCGATGCTTCAGCCTTTGATTGATTAAGGTGATTAGGAAATTTTCCGTGAAGAGGTTTTGATAGCCATTTATTTTTTAGAGTAGCGAGGTCAGGTAAGTCATGAGTTTCTTCTCTGAATTTTACCGGTGAGTAAGTTCCAATTTCAGTTATGACTTTATGAAGTAAAGATGTAGCGGACTTCCTGCGAAAATATGTTCGTAATTTATTTATTTGCCTGTGGTAAAGTAGTGCGATGTCTATGAGTCCTCTTCCTCCCAATTTTCGTGGGATGTAGAGCCTTTCAGTGCACGCTTTAGGATGATGGATTAGATACTTCGACATTTGTACACGAATTACGCGGTTGAGAGCTTCTAACTCGGTGTTTGACCAACCAATTATTCCAAAGGAATAAGCAGTTGCTGGTATCGCATAAGTGTTGATTGCGTTAGGCTAAGTATATTCTTTGCTTCTTTTTTGTTGATAACTAGTTTCTGTTTGTATCCTAGATACTTATAGTTTTCATTGTTTAGGTATTTAATGTTCTCGATTTCAATGTTATCATATTCTTTTGGTTTTCCGCGATGAGCTACTAACTTTGCACATTTATCAAAACCAAATTTCATTTTGATATCATTACTGAATACCTCTGTCAGCTCTATCAGTCTATCCAGATCCTTTTCTGATGACGCATATAATTTTAAATCATCTACATAAAACAAGTGAGCCATTGTGTACGATATATCACCCTGCTTTAGTTTATATCCGATGTTGGATCGTTGCAAAGCTTTTGAGAGCGGGTTTAGGCTTAGAATAAACCAGACAGGACTAAGAGAGTCACCCTGAAAAATACCGCTTTTAATATTGATTTCATCAGTCGTTATTTCTCTGTTGTTCAGTGTGAGAATAAGTGTGGTTCTCCAGGAGTTCATGCATTCACTGAGGAATTTGATTATATTTTTGTCGATTTTGTACAACTCTAGGACTTCTAATAGCCAGCTGTGTGGTACAGAGTCGAATGCTTTCTGATAATCGATCCATGCCACTGCGATGTTCCGTGATCTGTGTTTGGCATCTTGTGTTATTACTTCGTCAATAATCAGTTGTTCTTTACATCCCTGTGATTTTTTCCTACACCCTTTTTGTTCTTCTGTTAAGATATCTTGTTGTACCAGATGGTTGTCTATTTTTTCAGCGATTATTGACGTAATTATTTTATAGAGTGTTGGTAAGCAAGTAATTGGTCGGTAATTTTTTGGGTCATCAGTTCTCTCCGATTTTGGAAGCATGTATGTAACACCTTTAGTTAGGTAGGCTGGCAATTTTTCTTTATTCATAAAGATGCGGTTTACCTGCACAGCAAGCTGTTTCCACACATTTAGCTTTTTCCACCAGTAGTTATGTATCATATCGATACCTGCCGCCTTCCAGTTTTGAGTTTTTAAAACAGCCTTCTTTACGTCTTCCTCTGAGATGTTTATAAGATTCATCGCTGATATTGTTTGGCATTCTTGTCTCTCTGTACTCAACCACGTAGCTCTTTTGTTGTGTTCGCCCTTTTTCTTCCATATGTTTGACCAGAAATCCATTAACTCTTCTTTTTTTGGGAGGGATGAAAGTTTTTGTTGTTTTGGTTCTAAAGTCTTATAAAAATGCTTTTCGTTTTTGTAAAAGATTTTGTTTTGTTCTCTTCTTTTAAAGCTCTTGTTGTACCGTCTTAATCTCTTACCCAATGCTGCTATTCTCTGTTTAAGTTCGTCTATAAAAATTGACAGTTTTTCTTTATATTTTCTTTCCCCTATTTGTATGTTCCTTTCTTTGAGAATTTTCTTTATCTCTTTTCTTAAATTTTTACTAAGATTTCCCTTTTCCCAAGCCAGCAATTTTGTTATGCGACTTCTTATATTTTTAATTTTTGTTTCTAACCTTATTTTCCACTTGGGTGCCTTCCCTTCTGTTTTATGAGCTTGTGGTTTTGTTTTTATTTCCATGTGTTCTATCACAGTTTTTGCTGCACAATATACCAAACATTGCGTCTTTGTAATAGGGTCATCTTCTTCTAGTAAGTTTAATAATTCTTCGTTGATGATTTGGATTCCTTCTTCTGTTTTTGAGTTTGGTCTAATTTTGGGCAGTTTTTCTCTTTTTTCTGGGTCAGTTTCTTGGTACATTATTATGTATTTTTTAAATGTGTTAACAAGATTAATTTGTAAAACGTTTTCCTTAGTTACAGGTACCACGGTCTCTAGAACCTCTACGTCGCTTGATGCTTCTTCCAGCATTACGGGTAGGTTGTTTGTTTCCTGTGGTGTTATGTTCTGTCTTCTGATCATTTGTTGTACTTCGTCTTTAATGTTTGCAATTTCCAATGCAGTTAGCAGAGAATGAGTTTTGATAGCGTAGAGTTGGTTGGCTATTTGTGACTCAGTAAAATTTACGTCTGGCTTTAAACGTCTCCATTCAATAAGCATCTTCTTTCGAAAACTTTGTTTGCTTGACTCGCACTTTGTGCCAAGGAATTATTATTATTATTATTATTATTATTATTATTATTATTATTATTATTATTATTATTATTATTATTATTATTATTATTATTATTATTATTATTATTATTATTATTATTATTATTATTATTATTATTATTATTATTATTATTATTATTATTATTATTATTATTATTATTATTATTATTATTATTATTATTATTATTATTATTATTATTAATATTATTATTATTATTATTATTAGTATTATTATTATTATTATTATTATTATTATTATTATTATTATTATTATTATTATTATTATTATTATTATTATTATTATTATTATTATTATTATTATTATTATTATTATTATTATTATTATTATTATTATTATTATTATTATTATTATTATTATTATTATTATTATTATTATTATTATTATTATTATTATTATTATTATTATTATTATTATTATTATTATTATTATTATTATTATTATTATTATTATTATTATTATTATTATTATTATTATTATTATTATTATTATTATTATTATTATTATTATTATTATTATTATTATTATTATTATTATTATTATTATTATTATTATTATTATTATTATTATTATTATTATTATTATTATTATTATTATTATTATTATTATTATTATTATTATTATTATTATTATTATTATTATTATTATTATTATTATTATTATTATTATTATTATTATTATTATTATTATTATTATTATTATTATTATTATTATTATTATTATTATTTCGATAATCACTGCAAGCAGGTAAGTAGATCGGGTACTAATTTCCCTTTTCTTTATGTAGAACAGTTAAGTGTTTTGCGCGCAATATGACAGCTTCCCAGAATAGCTATTTTTTGGAGAGTGATATAGAGT
>CAUYVT010000058.1:60000-61770 GCA_963576565.1 Aspidapion aeneum
TATTATTATTATTATTATTATTATTATTATTATTATTATTATTATTATTATTATTATTATTATTATTATTATTATTATTATTATTATTATTATTATTATTATTATTATTATTATTATTATTATTATTATTATTATTAGTATTAGTATTATTATTATTATTATTATTATTATTATTATTATTATTATTATTATTATTATTATTATTATTAGTATTATTATTATTATTATTATTATTATTATTATTATTATTATTATTATTATTATTATTATTATTATTATTATTATTATTATTATTATTATTATTATTATTATTATTATTATTATTATTATTATTATTATTATTATTATTATTATTATTATTATTATTATTATTATTATTATTATTATTATTATTATTATTATTATTATTATTATTATTATTATTATTATTATTATTATTATTGTTATTATTATTAATTTATTTATTTATTTATTTATTTTTTTCACGTGTTTATACGGTATTTCCTTCTTACAGCCGGTGAGGTCAGTCACAAGGCTTGTAGAAGTATGTTTAATTTTCCAGATCCTTTGCAGGTTTATTCAACACTTTTCGAATGACGTTGCATGTTCCGAGAATCGCTGCTTTTTGGAGTTCATTGTGGATGCCATATGGCATCTCTAGCATATTTAGGTATTTCTTCAGGTTCTTCGTTATTTCTCCAGTGGCTCCTACAACTATTGGCACAGTTCTCACGGTCTCCGCTTGCCCGGTTTTTCTCATGTCTTCACATAAGGCTTCGTAATTGTCTATTTTTTCTTTCTCTTTTTTAATGATATTCGCAGGAGCAGGAACGGATATGTCTACTAATGTAATTGTTTTGCTTTGTTTGTCGTAAATTACAATATCAGGTCTGTTGTGCGTTACTTCTTTATCCGTTTGAATTTCGCGGTCCCAGTATATCATGAACGCATTGTTTTCTGCTATGCTTATTGGGCTGTATCTGTAGTAAGGTGTCTTTTCTTTGATAAGTTTGAGCTTGAAGCAAAGCTCCGCGTGCAATATTTTGGCAACGTTGTTATGTCGATTTGTGTATTCCTTTGGTGCCAGAACTTCACAAGCGCTTATAAGATGCTCTACATTTTCATGTGCTTTATTACACATGCGGCATTTTGTGGTTTGTACATTCGAGTCTTTAATGATAAACTTAAGATATGATCTAGTGGCTATCACTTGATCTTGGATAGCGAAAAGGAATCCCTCGGTCTCAGGGAAGATTCCTCCTCGTGAGAGCCAACTCAGTGTCGCCGCTTTTTCAGTCTGTTCGTTGTTTAGTGTGTTGTAATATCTTCCATGTAGCTTATTATTATTATTATTATTATTATTATTATTATTATTATTATTTTCAGGTTCCACAGACGTATCTGGATATGGCTTCTTACCTTTTTCGGCATTAGATGCAAGAAAACAGGTAAGTTTTATTTAATGACTTGTGGTGTTGTCGTTCAGTACTCGTCTGACAATTCCACTAGTTTCAATGAGTACTATTTTTTGCAACTGATGATAAATTTTTTCTTTTAGGTTCAGCGTCTTAAGACTGTCTAAGAGGGTATGCGGGATTTCTCCAGTTGCTCCTATTATGATTGGTACAATGGTGACTCTTTCCTGGTTCCACAGGTCCTTTATTTCATTTGCGAGAGGTAGGTATTTATTAATTTTTTCTGTGTGTTTCTTTTGCAGGTTTGTAGCTAGTGGAACGGAGAAGTCTATCAGGTAAGTATGCTTGGATTTTT
>CAUYVT010000059.1:0-33542 GCA_963576565.1 Aspidapion aeneum
GCCGCGCAGGATGAGCAGAATACGGCAGAAATGGTGGTGCGCCATGCACTGGCACCGTTACTGCGCGCGGGTATTAATGCGCGGGGCATGATTCTGGCGGGTGACGCGGCAGATACTATCGTTGCCCAGTCGCAACAGCTTAAGGCCAGCATGATTATCATGGGACGTCGCCATCTCTCCTCTTTGAATCGGCTGTTAAAAGGCTCGGTCAGCGCATCGGTTATTGAGCGTGCTCACTGTCCTGTGCTGATCGATGTGCGTAAGGATTAATCCCGCCGCATGAATGCTCTGCTTTTTATTACGCTGGCCGCGTTTGCGCTGCTGGCGCTGATTGTTATTGTGCTGATCAAAACCACCCGGCTGCGTTTGTGGCAGGGGCTGATCATCTTTCTGCTGCCCCTGATACTGGCGAATCTGCTCTGGTTCAGCTGGGTTGCGCCGCATCAGTTGCAGGCCAGTCAGCGTGAGCAGGCGGTAAATCAACTGGCAAAGATGCCCGGTTATCGGTGCTGCAGACTCAGGAACCGGCGTTATGGCTGTTGCTGACCCAGGAGCTGACCCGGCGCATCCGTGCGGGGGAGCCATCTGAGAAGGCGACGGGCGAGCTACGTGGCTGGCTGATTGAGGTGATTAATCAGCGGCTGATGCGCGGAACTGATGCGGCGGTGGTCAACTATATCAGCGTCTCGGTTGAAGAGATGCGGGCGCTGAACCAAATCGATCCGGGCCTCTGCTTCCGTTATCTCTATCCGCAGGTGAGTGGTGGCATCAATCTGCTGACCACGCTGCCGCCGTCGCTGAATCGCAAGAGGCGGATGCCATGGAGCAGCTGCTGCTGAACAGTCCACTTCCCGAGCAACCGCTGGATAAGACGCAGGCGCAGGATGATCTGCAAAAGATTGTCGCCCGGCTCTATCAGCAGTGGGGGGATAAGCTGCAGCAGCTGAATATGCCTGCCGACACGGCGGTTGATCGCTCATCGCTGTGTGCCATGTCGATTGATCTCTACAGCGCGATTCTGGCATTACCTGACAAGCGCGCCGCTAACCTGTTACGTAGAATGATTGCACTTACTGGCCAGTAAGCGGCAGCGGAATAGCGGAATAGCGGAATAGCGGGCGAAAAAAAGCCCGCTAAGCGCGGGCAGGGAAGAGAGGAACAGATTTTTATTTTTGGCATTTCCTGGTGTGGTGCAGTCTTCGTTTTGTCTGAATGCATCTTGTCACGCCGTGCATGATAGTGATAGCCGTTTAATCGTATTACATTAATCGGTAAAAGCTTCTCAAGTTTTGAACTTTCGCGCATTAATCCTATGGATGCGCGGCATGCTGCGTCATAAACTGCGCGGCAACGTGAGGATAACTTAATGAAAAAACTAATAACCGCGCACTGGCGCTGATTTTGCTGAGTGGATGTACTGCCAGCAAACCCGGGGCATTTGAACGTGTAGATGAAGATCCAGGCTCAAATACCGTGCAGTACCGTTTTGACCCGGTAAAGGTCAATCGTGATGCAATGAATATTGATCTGGCGAATTACTGCAGTAATAAAGGCTTTGATAAAGTCGAGGCGTTACCTGTGCAGGAGAGTCATATTCCGGGACTGCAGAAAGCGTGGTTCCAGTGTAATTATGCTGTAAAAAGCTAAATAAAACGGGCGGATAATTATCCCGCCCTTAAAGTTTAATGCTTTTATTTTATGCTGTGTGACATCTTTGCCCGTTAGCGGCGATGGTGACCGCCATGATACCCACCGTGATAACCTCCATAGTAGCCTCCATGATATCCGCCGCCACCCCCACGGTGCCAGCCATTGTCGTGTCTGGGGCTGATGATACAACCACTTAATAAGGTCATCAGCGCAACCACCGAAGCGACTTTAATTAATCTCTTCATCGGAAGCTTCTCCTCTTTTCCAATGACTATGACACTACGCTGGAAAAGTGGAGTGAAGATGCAGGCTTTGTAGAGTTATTTAAGAAGGTATGACGGAATATTTCAGAGTGCTGCGTTTTGCAGCGGAGAATAATAAAGAAATAAGAATGAACTGAATAGTAAATACTATCAAAGAGAATAGTCTCAAAATCAAGCGAAAATAATTCTCATTTGAAAGTTTTTACAACTACATTATTAGCATGTCAGTTCAATGGGAGAGAAACATGGCGCATGACGTTAAAAATATTCTGGCTTTACAGGCTGAACTGGGCGAATGCCCGCTCTGGTCAGTGGAAGAACAGGTGCTGTACTGTGTCGATATTCTGGCACCCGCCATTCACCGTTTTGATCCGGTCAGCGGTGAACTGCAAACCTTCCCGCAGGCGGAAGAGGTGGGATGCATCGGTCTGCGTGAGCAGGGCGGTCTGATAGCAGCATTACGTGGCGGTATCTGGCTGCTGGATGCGCAGGGTAAGCCAGAGAGAAAGATCGCAGAGAATCCCGGTGTGGCTGCGCAAAGTCGCTTTAATGATGGCCGCGTCGATCCCTGGGGGAATTTCTGGTGCGGCAGCCTGTGGGAACCGCAGGACAAAAATGGCGGGCTGCTGTGCCGCGTGACGCCTGACCTGAAGCTGGAGGTCAAAGCGCGTGACATTAAAATTTCCAACGGGCTGGCCTTCTCTCCCGACCGGCGCTGGATGTATCACAGTGACACGCCGAATGAAGCGCTCTATCGCTATCCATTAAATGCGCAGGGCGAACCGGGCGAACGCACTCTGTTCCGCCGTTTCGACGCGAAAGGTGGATTGCCGGATGGTGCCGCAGTGGATAGCGAAGGATTTTACTGGTCCGCACAGTTTGATGGCGGACGCGTAGTACGCATCGATCCCCAGAGCAGCGAAATCGTCGATGAGATCCTGCTGCCGGTGAAGTGGCCAACCATGGTGGCCTTTGGTGGCGCCGATCTTAAAACGCTGTTTATTACCAGTTCACGGGAAGATCGCACCGAAGAGGAGCTGGCGCGCTATCCGCAGTCAGGCGATATCTTTGCGGTGGACGTCTCTGTGGCGGGCATGGCAGAGCCGCGATTCCGCGGCTAAACGTGAACGGGCCGCTCTGGCGCGGCCCGTCGTGATGGTTAATGACGTTGCAATACAGGTGTTGCTGTAACAGAACTCTGTGGTAAGCGGATGGTGAGTGACAGGAACAGGGAGATGACCAGCAACGTCATAATCAGGCTGAAGGTGACGGTGAACCCGCCAAACAGCGAGGCGACCAGTGAGCCCAGCACGCTTCCGATACCAAATCCGAGATAGAGCAGACCATAGTTTTTTTGTCAGGTTGTTAAGGCCGAAAAAGTCACTGACCAGCGACGGGAATACCGTGATGGTACCGCCAAAGCTGAAGGCTACACAGGCGAGTGACAGGAAGAAGGTGATCTCATTCATTCGGGTAAACAGCAGCACGCTCATCCCGATCAGCGACACGATTTGCGCCAGTGAAATAACCCGGATGCGCATCATTTTGTCAGACAGTATGCCCAGCACCAGACGGCCACTCAGGTTGGCAATCGCAATCACCGTTACCGCACTGGCAGCGGTCTGCGTAGTCAGATGCACCAGCCCTTCGCCGATATCTTTGGCAACGCCTATCACATAGAGACCGCTCATGCAGGCTGTCAGGAACATCAGCGCCAGCATCCAGTACTGAGGCAGACGCACCGACTGTGCCAGCGTGTAATCCCGCGCATGTTGCTGACCATTCGTGCTGCTCCCGGTATCCTGAAGGGGGGCATCACGCATCAGCAGTGCACCGAGGATAATCATCGACATCGCGAGCACGCCCCAGATCATAAAGGTCTGCTCCAGACCCACCGTCGCCAGCAGCGTCCCGCAGATAAATTTGAATCCCAGACTGCCAAGACCGTAAGCGCCAATCGCACAGGCAGAGATCATCCCTTTGCGCTCCGGAAACCACTTCACGCAGTTTGAGAGCGTCATCAGGTAACCTGCGCCATCGGCCAGACCCACCAGCAGCCCGGCGCTGAAATAGAGCATCATCAGGTTATTAGCATGCGCGGTAAGCCAGAAACCCAGCGCCATCAGCACACCCGCCCCGATAGTGACGCGGCGTACGCCAAAACGTTCCTGTAATTTACCGGCCAGCGAGGAGGCAATAGCCAGCCCCAGACTCAGCAGACCAAACGAAAAAGCGACCTGACTGACTGTTGCATCCAGCTTCTGTGACAGCTGGCCGTTGAACAAACTCCATGTGTAGACTGACCCCAGTGCGAACTGAGTGATTACCGTTCCGAACAATGTAAGCCAGCGAGCACGCTGGTAAGAAGCCTGTTGAGTCTGGTTCATAATTTTTCTCTCCCATCCGGGAATCTGGAAACTGCGGTCAGAATAAAGCAGTGATTCGCGCGCGTGAGCAGTAAAGGCATGAACGGAACGGATCGGGGAATGAAATGCCATTCAGGCGGTATGAATGGCATCGCGGGGGATAAGTCCCGTCGAGTCAGAAGTAACCAAAGCAGCTGCTTAATGATTAAGCGTAATTAGCCGTAAGATAATGTTTCAATCAGATGATTCTGTGAGCAGGTTTTCAGATCATTTGCCAGGCTAACAGTTCACTTATCAGGAGGAAATATGAAAGACCGGACATATGAATCCAGCACCAGTGAGGATGAAGTTTGCTGCATCATCGGTCAGGCGGTGATTGAACTCAGTACAGAACAACAGCCTGTGACCAAATCGACGCTGGCATTAAAACTGCTGTCAATGGCCGATCGTGATAGTGACGATGAGCGTGTTCTGCTTTACTGGATTGCGCGTAAAGCGATCAATAAACCACAGAAACTCCTTCAGCAGCAGTGGGCGTAACGCCCATACGGGCGCGGGCCTCAGCCCGCCTCCGCGTCAGATGATTATCCGGCGACGACTTGCCGGCCAACGGGCAAACATCACGACATTACCCAGTAAAATCATGACAAGGCCAGGGATGGCGCTGGCATGCCACTCATATCCTTCGTAACGGGTAGAGAGTGCCAGCGCCACCAGCGGAAACAGCACCGTTGTATAGGCAGCCCGACTGGCTCCGATACGTCCCACCAGCGTAAAATAGGCCCCGAATCCATCACCGATCCCACGATAGCCAGATAGATCAATGCCCCAAACCACTGTGTATTTCATGTTGGTTGTAGCGAAACACCCTGCAGCAGCGAGACCAGTGCCATGATCAGCGCACCGTATAACATGCCGTAACTGTTGGTTGTCAGCACGTCACGTTGCAGACGCTGATGCCGCTGACTGATCATATTGCCGAATGAAAATCCCAGGGTGCCCAGCGCACTTAACCCAATGCCCCACATCAAGCCGGCCGAGGCCTGAGTGCTGCGCAGATCGTGCCAGAACAACGCAACAATGCCCGCCATGCCGAGCACTATCGCCGGAATCAGACGTGGGGAAGGGCGCTGACGGAAAAATATCCAGCTATTAATGGCGTTATACATCACAGCCATAGAGAAAATGACCGACTCCAGTCCGCTGCTGATATAGCCAGAGGCGTAATAAAAGCAGACAAAGTTAAAGCCAAAAACGCAACAGCCCTGCAGCACACAGAAGAGGTGATCCTGCAGCGTCAGCCTGTGCAGACGCTTTATCAGCTTAAGCAGAAATAACATGACCAGTGAGGCCAGCAAAAAACGCCAGAAGACAGAGACAGTTACGGCGCTGATGCCTGCAGACTGTTGCGCATAAATCGCAATCCAGGTCGTGCCCCAGATCAGCACGACTGAGAGATACAAAAACAGGTTCATTACCAGATTCCCCACCGCAAAACGCCGAGTCTGCACCCGCAACGCTCCCTGGTCTTGCAGCGGATTGCGCAGGGTTTGCAAAATCTTGCGCATTTTTACCCTCTGTCCCGATGTGCTCTGTTTTCTGTCCCGCGCAATCCGTAAACTGACACTCTGTTTATCTGAACTGATACCCCGATGAGTCGCTTCCAGACCTTTGACATGCTGCAACGACACAAAGCACAACTGCGCGATCAGGTGCAGCTTCACAGCGGCATTCAGCTGGTAGCCTGGTTTAATAGTGGCGATCGCGTGACAAACCTCAGCGACCATCACACGCTGAGCCTTTACGTGGCGGGCGGCTACGATACCTGGCATAAAACCCCTCATGGTTGGCGTAACGGTGGCGCACCGGACCGCTTCTGTCTGATGCCGGCAGGCACGGAATCGACCTGGGATCTGCGTGCGGATCTCGCCTTTGTTCATCTCTATTGCAGCGAAAACCAGCTGCGGCAACTAGCCGAACGGGTCTGGGACCGCAGTCCGGCGCAGTTAAACCTGCATGAGAAAATCTTTTCTGTTGATGACCGCATTACCCAGCTCTATCGACACTTTCTGCTGAGCAGCGACTGGCAACAGCCCGCCAGCCAGCTGACGCTGAGCAGCGCATCAACACTCTTGCTGACCCATCTGCTGCAGCACTACAGTGAAGTCAAGTGGCAACTGCCCCAGGTGCGGGGTGGACTGGCTCCCGCTGTATTACGGCGGGTTCTGGAATTTATTGAAACCCATCTCGATCAGCCTTTAACCCTGGCGGTGCTGGCGCAGGAAGCGGCATTGAGTGAGTTTCACTTTGCCAGAATGTTTCGTCATACCACTGGCGAGGCACCACACCAGTTCGTGATGCGCCGTCGTATGGATCGTGCAAGGATATTGCTTGAGCGGCCCGATCTTACGCTGACCGATATTGCCCTTCAGTGTGGTTACCACTCTTCAGCCCACTTCAGCCATCGTTTCCGGCAGGTTTATGGCATGACGCCTTCGGCGTGTCGTCGGGAAGGTCGATGAACTTCTTAGCGGCAACAGGCACATTAGCAGCGTATAACAGTGCCACAAATCATTAACATAACTTATCATGCAAACTAACCTGTTTGGGTCGGTTATCGTTTTCACTTTCTGCCGCTATCCTGTAAGAAAAGCATGAACCGCACTTTTTAGCATTAGGTAATTTCTCTGCTCAATCCCGCAATGAACTATTCACTGAAACAATTTTTAGACCCAGCTATCACGTGCCTCACAGCCGAAATCTTAAGAAAAATCTTACATATCAGATCAGTATCAGATTTTTTCTGGCAAGTTTATCCTGTTACATATGGTTATATATTATCATTTCCTTTGGTTGATTCACTATTTCTAAACTCGCGCCATGGGGGTTTATCTGAAAAATAAATTCAGGATTTACGCTCTTTCATCACGTCATATCGCCAGTAAATGGAATGTACTCGCTTCTGACTGCAGGTTCTGCTTTTTACTGAATGTTTAATAGCAGGAATGTTTTATGGCAGGGTAAGCCATTCTTAATATTTGACACTGGCTGTGGCGGTTTCTATCACTCCATAAAACAGGGACAGCCATGTCTAACTCTTCCTTTCAGTCCGAAATACCCAAGGCACGTATCAATTTAAAACTTGATTTGCATACGGGCGGGGCGAGCAAGAAAACCGAACTCCCCCTGAAATTACTGGTGGCGGGCGACTTCAGTAATGGTCAGGAGTCCGCGCCACTCTCTGAACGCAAAAAAGTTAATCTGAACAAAAATAACTTTGACTCAGTACTTTCCGAATATTCCCCAAAAGTAAATCTCACCGTTAAAAACACGCTTGCCGGTGACGATAGCGAAGACAATATCAATCTGACATTCCAGAGTATGAAGGATTTCACCCCTGAGCAGGTTTCCCGGCAGATACCTCAGCTGAAGGCGATGCTTTCCATGCGCAATCTGCTTCGCGATTTAAAAGCTAACCTGCTGGACAATCAGGCTTTCCGGAAAGAGCTTGAAAAAATTCTGCTCGACCCGGCATTAAGCGCAGAACTCAGATCTGAATTGTCTGCTCTGGCCCCTAAACAGCCATAACGGTCAGGATGTTTAACGGTTTAATAAGGAAGATGTTGATGTCTGTAAAAAATGAGAATGCCGCGGGTGGCGAGAGTGTGGTGCTGGAACGTCCGGCCGCTGGTGGGGTTTATGCGTCTCTGTTTAAAAAATCAATCTGAACCCGGTCTCCGAACTCAGTGCACTGGATATCTGGCAGGATGCGCAGGCGATGTCCGTTCAACAACTCCAGCAGTGATGTTTCTCTGCCGCTGCTGGCCAAATACCTCAACGCAGATTTCGGGCGTATCGCGCAGTTCCTGCAAATCCGCCTCAAAGGCGTGCTGCACAAAGAGGGCAACCACTGGGTGCCGGACAGCATCAACTCGCAGGGCCTGGCCTTTAATCCGGCGTTCCTCAACGCCATCAACACCCTGAGTCATATCTCGGATGTGGCCTTCACCGAAGGCAATGCCGGCATGAACTTCGAGCTGCGCCCGGGTACCACAGGTTTTAATAACACAAACACAGCAGCAGCTTGCCCGGCTGGGTAAATTGCCTCCTGACTGGAATATTGAATACAGTCGACAGTTGCTGGAACAGGTCCGGGTACTTTGGCCGGAGCAGGCTAAGCCACTAATCCAGCAGTGGCAGCAACAGCTTAATGCTGCCGCATTGCGAACAGAACAGCTGAATGGCTGGTCTCAGGGAATGGCGACATTACAAAAACTGAGTGACAGGCTGAACGAACTGGATGGGCAGAAAGGAAAATACCTGACGGTCAGTGAGCTGAAGTCAGTCGTTTTTTCCGCTATGCAGTCCTTTAATCAATCCATACCGGCTGAAGAGCAGCTAAGGGTATTATCACAAAATCCAGCAGGCGAACCTTTGCCTGCGGCTGTCAGAGCTCAGCTGGAGATACACCTGAAGCAACTGATTGCCCGTTATGCAGAAATAAAACAGGATGCATTAAAATAAAAAAGATATTTAAAGCACAGGTATCCAGCTAATAACCCAGACCTGGCAGGTCATAATCACAACTCATTCACTGGTGTTGATGGATTTGCCTAAAGAACATAGCCAGGGCCGGCAAATGATTATTGATTCTGAGAAGAAAAAGGGCAAAGGGGGATAGCCGTCAGTAATGGCTTGTTATTGATTATTAAGAGTTTTAATTGATAGGGCGGGTTTAAGTACAGGGCAGGCCTGGTGTCCCCTGCAGGAATCGAACCTGCAACTAGCCCTTAGGAGGGGCTCGTTATATCCATTTAACTAAGAGGACGTTGTTCGCGGAAGTTTTGAAGTTGTTCCGACGGTTCGCATCCTATCGTAAAACCTCAGTTTTTTACAAGCTTTGCATTCTAATTTGTTTCGCGTGGTTCCCCTGACTTCACCTTGAACCTCGCTTCGTTCACTTGCCATTGAGTACACATTGAGTACAGAATGCCTTTAGGGATTGTGTACAGGAAATCATTGTGGCGCTGAGTGACACCAAATTAAGAAGCATCAATGGCAAAGCTTATAACGGACCAGCGGAACTCACCGATGGTGACGGCCTGAGCGTTCGCATCACTCCATCTGGCACGATTACATTTCAGCACCGCTACCGCTGGAATGGAAAACCTGTGCGTCTCACTGTCGGTCGCTACCCTTCAACATCGCTGAAAGATGCCCGCATTGCCGTAGGCGAGATGCGTGGATTGTACACGAAGGGGGTTAACCCAAAAACCTATTTTGCCGGAAGCACTGGTGAGCTGACACTGAAAGAGTGCCTCGATAACTGGTGGGAAAAATACGTTAAAGACCTCAAGCACAACACACAGGTGCTGTACAAATCTGTTGTGTACAACACCATGTACAACGAATTTGAAGATGTGCCTGTTGCCAACATCCCTGTATCAGCCTGGGTCCAGTTCTTTGATAAACAGGAAAAGCTGAATAAGAAGAAAGCCCGCGTTCTGTTACTCCAACTCCGATCAGTCATTCACTGGTGCATCAGCCGACAGCTGATACCTTCATGTGAGATCACTAAACTGAGTGTCAAAAATATTGGCAAGAAACCGGACGTTGGTGATCGCGTTCTGACCTACAGCGAGCTCGCTAAAGTATGGCTGGCGCTTGAGAACAGCAAGGTCGTTACATCAAACAGGTTACTGCATCAGATGCTGTTGCTGTGGGGTGCTCGCTTGTCTGAGCTTCGCCTGGCAAATGATGCAGAATTTAATACCACTGATTGGATATGGACTACCCCATCTGAACATTCAAAGATGGGGAACATCATCCGGCGTCCGATCTTTGAACAAATGAAGCCTATGGTTGAGCGTCTTCTCAATAATGGGAATAAGATTTTGTTTCCTGGGCAGGAGTTGGATAAAGCCATCGACCGCTCTTCATCAAATCTGTACATGCGGAAACTGAGAGAGAGTATTGATATCCCGGAATGGCGCACCCACGACTTCCGCCGTTCTTTGGTGACTAACTTATCAAGCGAAGGGATCATGCCCCATGTCACTGAGAAAATGCTGGGGCATGAACTTGGTGGTGTCATGGCTGTGTACAACAAACATGACTGGCTGGAAGATCAAAGAAAGGCATATGAGCTGTACGCAGATAAAATATTTTGGCACGTTAAACAGCTCGGTTAATCCCCCCATCACAAATCCATTTCTCCACCGCTCTGCGGCTATACCGCGCCGGGTGCGTTAGCACTGGCGCAGGAAAACCATGCTGCTTACGCAGCCGCCAGAGTGCCGTTCTCGCTTTACCAATCTGATCCATAACTTCTTTTTCACTCATAAAGTCGTGGTGCATATTCTTCTCCACACATTCCCGCTGCATCAGGTTTGTTTAGCCGTGACAGGTCACGGCGTATCGATATTCAATTTAAGTTTGTGCCATCCGCTGGTGGCCCAGCACGCTGCTTCACCCTGGCAAGGGCATGACTGCACCGGCAGCTGATCGCCACACTTAACGCATTGCTGCTGTGCCAGCGCTTCAATCTGCTGCGCCAGCTCAGCGGAGTCTTTCCGGATTAACAGCGCGATATACTCATTAAGTTCATACGGTGCACGACCGGGGCGGCGTGCGGCGCAGTTCTGTGCCAGCATCTCCAGTTCCTGACTATCCAGCGCCAGCTCCAGCTTTTTACCACCGGCAGCGGCCTGTCTGGCACGCTGCGCTGCTTTGCGTTCTGCGGGGGATTTAGGCATCTGTTCCTCTTCAGCGCATGCGATCTAATGTCACCCCCACCTTAACCAGGCGGCGACAGTGGCTAATGATTGCAGCGCGTCCCGCGCCACGCCAAGGGGAGTAAAACGGCGTATGGTCAACCTCTATGTCCGAATCCCAGCCCACCAACTCATCTGCCGCGTTCATGCCTTCGAAGTCGGTAGTATTATCAATGAGCCAAGAGTAGAGAAGCCAGAAGCAATCATCGCTGTCACTTTCACCCCAGTAATCGACTGGCCACGAGTGATGCCACTCCTGATGCCATACCGTGCCGCGATACCCTTCGTAATAGCCTTCTTCCAGATAGAAATCTTTCTCGCTGAAAGTTTTAGGGTAAAGGGCAAGCAGCAGCGATTTAGCATTAGATGACAACTTCTTTTCAAGCCGAGCTGAGGTATTGCGGTGCTTAGCCATCACTCCACCTCCGGCGCTGCTGCCAGCATTGCATCCCAGACCTGCTTAGTAGTGAGATGTTGATCGCCAGCCTCGTACATGTCTGCGGTCGGCTCGACCGGCACCAGTTTCCATCCATCCAGCACCAGGTCTGTGGCGGGCGCGGGTCTAAAATCCCGGCAGCTTTCCGGCGGTGTTATGCCGTTAACCTGATCGCCTTCAGTAACCAGGCGAATAAGCATAGCCAGCAACTGGACAACCTCTCCCTCAAGTTGATCCCACTTCATCCGACCCTCTGCATAATGGACTCCGGCCTGAACCACCTCGCCAGCTTCTTCAGCCACTTTCAACAGCACATAGTTAGGCTGAGGAAATTTAACCATCGCCTTATCTGCAGAAATACGCGCCTTTGACACCAGGGAGCCGAAGTAATCCTGATTCACCAGCTTCGCCTCTGCTGCTTCTGCGCGCTGCTTCCAGTGATACATGTCATCACGCATTGCCTGAGCTGCTGCCATATTCGCGTCTGCTGTGCGCTCCATAGAGCGCAATGCATCCGCAATATCAGAGTGCCCCAGGAGCGTGTTGAAGGCTGCCAGAATTCCTTCCTCTGGCACGTTATCTTCGTGGCTCTGATAATCATCAATCGCCGCACAGACCGCATTCAGCGTCAAGCCGTGTGGGTACTTTTTCATGATGGCTCTCCTGCGCGGATAACTGGCTCAGCCAGGCGGAATCTTGATGGTGCCCAGTCGCACACCTCATCTGTAGGGATGTGTCCAAACATCATTGTGCAGCGGCGGCAATGAACGCAGTCACTACATGCCTTTCCTTCAGGCAAATTCATTTTGTCACTGTCATTTTTACGGCGTCGCATTGGCTCACGAGTATCCATCACTCCCCCTCCACCTGATAACCGGCTGCGCGGATGACTTGGAAAGCACTATTGGAAATTAATAACGGCGCTCCCTCTTCATCGTAAATCACACTGTTTAACCAATCTGACCATGCAATCTGACATTTCATCCGCTGGCTTTTGCTGATGTCGGTAAATCGGATATAAACCCAATCACAGGGAGCTGAGTCCGGCTGCGCAGTTAGTGCGGCCAGCGCGGTTTGCATCAACTCGACCATGTATCGCATGTTAGGGTCAGACTCTGATGCAGCCTTCCAGCGCTTAATCTCAATTTTGCAGAGTCCAATCAGCGCCTGCTTATCTTCGTTTGTCATGATGGCTCTCCTGCGCGGTTGGAGCGGCAAACCAAAGCCCAAAAATTCATATCGCAAATTAGTGCTACACGCAGTTCCGCCGTGAAGCGACAACCGAGCTTATTTGACTTGCCAACTGACCGCCGACGCTTGCGCCTTACCTTGCGCGCATGGGCTGCATTTACCTCTTCCTGGCGTTGTCTGGTGGCATAAACACCTTTCGCGGGTATTTTCCGCGCCTGTTTTTGATAAGCGCATAACAGGTCATGCACGTCTGATGATTTAGCCATCACTCACCATCCTTACCGGCGCGGAGCTGATCGCCTAACGTGTAACGAGCATCAATAGGGTCTTCGCCATCTTCTGTTTCGAGATAGTCACCATTAACGCTTACAACCATTGCCTTACAGCAGATATTGCAGCAACGATAAGTCATCAGCTCTCCGTCGAACTTACACACCATGCTGCGGTGAATCTCTTCCGGCTGGATATCGCCATAGCAAACGAAGCAGGTATATTTTTTACGACCGGTGACTATTTTATTGGATAACTCCACATCGTCCTGATCACCAAAGTCACCCTGAAACAGGTCAAAATCTAAAGCACCGTCGATTTCATCTTTGCTATACATCACTCACCATCCTTAACGGCGCGGAGTTTGGCTGCAATTTCTTCGCAGACATGCGTGAGTGAGCAGAGGCTTATGGCAGGATGCGCCTTAACCATCTCCACCCCCTCAGCCCGCACGGAGTTCAGGTAGGCGTCGGTGGCTGGGAAAGGGTTCTCTGCGTTCACATCACGGCTGACATACGTGTTGATCTCAGAGACATAATCCAGCGGAACACCGGCAAACGTGTAGCCTTCACCTTCAGAGAAATACTCAACGTGATTTTCACTGATATCCGTCAGTAACTTCAGCATCTGGACATTCTCAGCCGCCAGCGCGTCACACTGTGCTTTAAGGTCTGCCAGCTGCTTTCTTAGTCCATCGCCGCATTCATGCGAACCACTTTTCCCTGTGCGCCATGAGAAACCACAGTCGCAGTTATGAATTTCTCAAACTTGAGTTACGTTCATCTCGATCCCCTTAACCCATGCATTCCAGATACAGCCCGCTGGCAATCAGACGAGCACGGCGAGCAGCTGCTTCACGGTTACGCTTCTTTGCCTCTTCGGAGCAGTCATTGCTGTGGTTGATCACTATCGGCTTAGCTTGCCCGGGAGCAACACGGCGCGGCTTTCTGGTCAGGGTGTAAGTGCGGTCGACGGAGCCACCACCCAAACAGACATGGTCAGACGCTTTTATCTGCAGCGTTTCACCGCCATGATGCATGGTATTAAGGATTAAGCGGTTGAACTCACGCAGGGTCATACCGAGACGTTCTGCCAGCTCACGGCCCGTTGCCGGGCCTTTTGATAACTGCCAGGCCAGCTTTTCGCTGAACCCCGCGTTAGGGCCATGACTGCGACGATACTGAGCTACCTTTTTCATGACACCACCTTCAGCGTTACCGTACGTGAGCGGAGTAAATCCATTTCCATTTGGGAAAGGATGTTGATCGCTTGTATGGTGCCTGGCAGCTGTTGATTACCCATAGTTGCTACAGCCCGGCGTGCCTCACCGAGTGCTTCACCGCGCAGCGTGCGAATCCACTGGTCGCAGGCTGGCGTAGCAAGTGCTGCATTCAGGTCATCAATCAGTGTCAGGTCTGCGCCTGCAGCCTGTAGTGCTGAAATGGTGTCAGGCAGCACGCTGTTGATACGCAGAACCTCTGAAGCCATCAGGCTGGCGCGGACGGTGGCAACATCAAGACGCGTAGCCAAATCACTCACCATCTTTGCCATTTCCAGCAGAGACGTTTCTTTACCGATGCTCCTGGCGAACTGGTGGCCAGCAGCGACGACTTCTTTATTCGATTTAGAAGAAAGCATGTTGCTGGCCCTCAGTGGATGGTGATGTTGATGGTTTTATTAAGCCGCTCAGCTTCACGCTGCGCCTTAATGGGATTACTGATTACCGAGCCATCAGGCATAATCCAGCCGTTCAGGATATGGCTGTAGGGCAGGGTAATGATGCCAACGGTGATATGATCATCTGGCTTTTGCATCTCAGTAGACTCCTGGATAACAAATTTCGTCTGCATCATCAGCATCGAGAACAAGCAGGCTGTCTCCGTAGTAAAGCGCCGCTACCAGCTTTTCGAAGTCGCTACGGAACTGGTGTACCTTCTTGCCCAGCGCATCGCCCTCAAGCGCACCGGAGAAGAGCCGCCAGACGGGCTTTCCATCGTGCAGCACATCAACCGTCTCCCTGTCTTCGTAGGCCGTTTGTTTAGTAAAATACAGGTTGTTGTCGAACTGAAACGCGTGGTCCTTACTACGAGATCGGATGCTATAACTGCTGCTTTGCTCTGGTGCCTTCTCCAGTCCGACCATGAAGGAGCCATAGTCGCTGTAAGCCATAAGCACTGATGGGGCTTCCCAGCCTTCCTGCGTCGCTTCTTCCTCGTGGTCTTTGACGAACGCGGCCCAGAGTTCAGATGCCTTTATGTACTGAGGCACCGCATGTGACTTCACAAAATCCAGCACATGTTCGCGCATTGAGGTGACCAGTCGCTCAGAAACGGCGTTGCCTTCCCACGTCGCGGCCAGTTCCTTCGCCATCAGCAGGTTGTAGCGTGGTAGATCGACCAGTTCGGAGATGTTGGCGGGCAGCGCCTCTTCCAGCGCCTTCTTCACGGCTCGCGGGAACTCGCCCCAGCGGAACGTGTCTTTAATGGCTTCTTCATACAGGCTGGTGACGTGCTTGCGCACCATGTCAGCAAATTCAGGTGACTTTTCAAACTCTGAGCAGTGCGCTGCAATTGCTGTTGCCAGGCTGTTAGCTATATTGGTTTCGTTACTCATTTCTGTCTCCACACACGATTTTTGGTTGCATGAATCCCTTGCCAGTGATGGCAATAAAAAACTTTTGGGATTCGTTTAAGTTGGCTAGTGGGTTACTGCAATAACCCACAGCCCGATTACTCCACACACTTGAAAGGTTGCTGCGGTGCCGGGTGCCTCCCGGTACTCTGGTCAGACTGACAAACACCAGAGCGGAAACTCTTAGACTGTGTGCAATCTTTGTCAGTCTTCCGCGCGCGCTGGCCGCATTCACCACAACAGAAATATCACTGCTAGGAAGGCGGCAGATTGGGTTATGAGTCCCGTTACCGCTCAGTGATATTGCTGTTGTGTGCCGGTCTTTCCCGGCTGTCCATGGCCCAACTGTTCACCCGTATTTCTCGCGCTCTTAACTGATGCACCAGCTTGGCGGATTGCCCGAACTATTCGGTCACCGGTTAAGGGATGCGCCACCGCAACCCATCAGTTCATCACAACGAAAAGGACACTTACTCCACGTCTCTAAAGCGTTTGAAAACACCCGCTTTGTAAATGCCCTTATCGTTGTGAAAAAGGGCGGTTAAACAAACCCTCATGAGTAACCGCCAACACAGCAATTCCGTACTCTTAAAACGCTGGTCCGCGAACCACGTTTTCAACATCACACTGCACACTCACCACACCGGCATCACCACAACAGACAACATCAGCATCTGGGAATAGCCTCAAAAAGGTAATCAGGTCCCTGACCGTTGTGTTCGACATGTTCTTAATCATCTTCACAGTACTGCCCTCACACGACTGCAACTGCTTTAGCGAATCATCCCGAACTTCTTACGCCTCGGGCGGCTACTTCGTGGGCGTCCTGCCTGTTCGCTGCTGATGTAACTGAATGTACCTTTAGTTACTCTTGGTGTCAACACTGCCTGTACCTTTAGTTACCATTAGGGGCATAAAAAAGCCGCTGCTAAGCGGCTGGGTAACTATAGGTTCTGAGTAACCTGAACAACTTTTCCGATTATTCGACAATTTCCGTCGATTGGGATTGGTTTAAACACTGGATTTAAAGGCATCAGATACGCGTGAGGGCTATCCCATACAAGTTTCTTCACAGTGGCCTCAGATGATCCGTCAAGTATGGCAACAACAATCTTGCCATACAGATCATCGAGCTGCCCGTAATTTGGCTCAACGATAACCACGGACCCTTCAGGTATGGATGGTAATCCTGACGGGTTAGTCATTGACTCACCGCGAACGATTAAACCAAATACTTCGTCAGAAACATCACTTGTTGTAAGAGTCCAATTTAACACGTCGCTCAACCTTGAACTTGCATAACTATCCGTCCACATTCCCGCCTGGACAGACGATATAATGGGTACTGATGTCGGTTTCTTTAAGTGAGGAACCGTTTTTGTATCATCTTCCAAAGATGCCCCTTTGGAATATAAGAGCCATTCTGGCGTGGTCTTTAGTAACTTTGCCAGTTGATGCAAATTCTCCCCGTCAGGCTTAGTTGTTCCGTTCTCCCACTTAGTGACTGATACGCGGCTGACCCCGAGTGCTTTTGCTAACGCATCCTGGGTCATGTTTAGGTCAAGTCTCTTTAGTCGTATGCGATCTTTCATTTCTGTTTTCATGTAACCAATGTTACCTAAAAGCACTGTAACTTTTATTTGCTTTTGAATGTACCTTTAGTTACATTGAGTCCATTATTTGAAGGAGGAAAAAATGCTTAAAAAAGTCGTCGTTGCGCACTTTGGCGGAATCTCAAAAACAGCTTCAGCGCTCAGCATCTCACACCCAGCTGTTTGCAGGTGGGGTGAAGTAATCCCTGAGAAGCAGGCGTTTGTAATTGAGAGAATCACCAAGGGTCATCTCAAGTATGACCCGCAGCTTTATGCGAAGAATACAGCTTAACTGGCACCTAAATAACCACAGTAAAGAGGGCTTAACCGTGGATCAGAAGCACTGGCAAGTAGAAAAGCAACCAGCGTGGCTGGTGGCAGCAATTAAAAAGACCATCTCAAGTCTTCCGGGTGGGTATGCAGAAGCTGCCGAATGGCTTGGCGTTACAGAGGATGCTCTGTTCAACCGCCTGCGCACTAATGGCGATCAGATTTTCCCAATGGGCTGGGCGATGGTCCTGCAACAGGCAAGCGACACCAAGCACATCGCTAACGCGGTGTCCCGTCAGTCAAACAGCGTCAACGTTCCGCTTGTGGGCATTGAGGATGTTGATAACGCAGATATCAATCAGCGACTGATGGAGTCAGTTGAGTGGATCGGCAAGCACTCGGCCTACATTCGAAAAGCGACTGCTGACGGGGTAATTGATGCTGCTGAGCGTGAGCAGATTGAAGAGAACAGCTATCAGGTCATGGCTAAGTGGCAGGAGCATCTGACGCTGCTGTATCGCGTGTTTTGCCCGCCAGAAAAGGTGAACGCCGCAGGATTGCAGCCCGCGGCGTTCGATGCGACTAAATCAACGTGTGTGGAGAACTAATCGCGTGATCAATTTAACCAGATTATCAGGGTTACCGCAATTCCGTTGCCTCCCTTCAGCTGGTGGACGCTTCAGCAGTGAGCCGCTGCGGTATGTGCTTAATGTACCAGGCGGCGCAGAGGAAGTGAACCACAGCTTTGTTGACTGGGCTGTGGGCGATGCTAACCAGAGAATGAAGGCGACCAAATGCGAGAACTTGACCGCATCTTCCGAGATAAGCGCGGCATCCCTGTGCGGGTCATTCGCTGGGAGCCAGAGAACGACCGGGTTATCTACCTGCGTGACAACTATGAACATGGCGAGTGCTTCAGTTCTCTCGAAAGGTTTAAGCAGTACTTCAGGGAGGTCATTGTAACTCATGAGCCTACTTCTAAAAGTTAAGCCATTGGTTATCAGTCCGATGCTTGCTCTGCGTATTGGCATTAACGAAGCCATTGTGCTGCAGCAGATTTGTTACTGGCTGGAAGACACTACGTCTGGCATCGAATATGACGGCAAGCGCTGGGTTTATAACAGCATAAATGCATGGAATGAGCAGTTTCCATGGTGGACCGCGAAGACGATACAAAGAACGGTTTCGTCATTGAAAAAGA
The DNA here is from genome assembly GCA_963576565.1 of Aspidapion aeneum. NCBI lineage: Eukaryota > Metazoa > Arthropoda > Insecta > Coleoptera > Brentidae > Aspidapion > Aspidapion aeneum. The sequence goes on from CAUYVT010000059.1 coordinate 18,644, forward strand.
TGGGTCTGATTTATGTTGAGCAGCTTAAAAAAAGGCAGCACGACCAGACTAATTATTACGCAATTAACTACGCGAGCCCTTTGCTGGCTGATACGGACAATTTGTCCCTATCGAGAGAGACAATTTGTCCCAATCGAAAAGGTCAATCTGTCCCTATGGATAAGGACAAGTTGTCCCAATCCATTGGGTCAAATTGTCCCAATGTTACAGAGATTACAACAGAGAATACTACAGAGATTACAACAACCCCTTCTTGTCAGGTTGCGGGGCAACCCGACGATGCCTCTGATTCAAATCAGGCTGCTTTCACTGTGTTGGAGCATCTGGTGCGTGCCTCTGGCCTGCGCTTTCAGAAATCAAAATCATCGCTGGGACCTATTCGAGGTCGTCTGTCTGAAGATTTCACTGTTGATGAGCTGATCCTCACCGTCGATTACTCAATTGCTAAGTGGGGTGCAGACACCAAAATGCGTGAATACGTGCGACCGGAAACCATTTTCCGCCAAGGTAAGTTCCCAGGCTATCTGGGTTCTGCCCAGAAATGGGACAAGGCGGGCCGTCCGAAATGTGTCAACGGTAAATGGCAGCGAGATGTTATGGCCATCTCATCAATGGACTACGCGATACCTGACGGCTTTCGCGGCGCATAAGGGGATAGAGCGATGATTAACCACGAATCAAAAATTCTTGAACTGATTACCCGCAATGGCCCGCTGAAGGTGCGCGAACTCTGCAAGCTAACTGGTCTGCATGAGACTTCAGTGAAGCGCTTTATCAAACCGTTGTTCACCAGAGGGCTGCTTAAGCGCGCCAGTGACTGGAGTTACTCGATCAACACTGACCCGTTACCGGTAGAAAGCGAGAAATACAGCCACATGGCGAAGCAGGCCAGCGAACTGGAGGCGAAAGGATTCTGGTTGCGTGCCGCGCAGGTCTGGCGTGAAGCGATGCTGGCGGCCCGGTTCGATGCATCTCGCAACGAAGCCAAAGAGAACTGCGACCGGTGCGCCGTGAAAGGCTCACTCAACTGTGGCAGCTACGGTGGACTCGACACCGGTCGCATCATTTCAGCCAGTGTGAACAGGGATTTGTTATGAAAGCGCACCTGAAGAGCCACTACCAACGCAATGAGATTTTCTACCAGGCCATCCGCACCGCAGCGGTGATGATTGCCGCACTGATTATTGTCCTGACATGGGAGCTGACCACAGCATGAGCACATTAGCGCGCATTTACGACGACAAGAAAAATAGCGATACCGATATCACCACCCGTAAAACTTACCTGCTGGGCGTTGATGAGCTGTATGTCGAAACTAATTACAACATCCGAGATATCGATCAGACCCATGTCGAGGAGTTCCGCGACGCCTTTATCGCTGGTGAACACGTGCCTCCGCTGGCTGTTAAGGTCACCGAAAAGGGCATTAAGATCATCGATGGCCATCACCGCTATTACGGCGCGAAGCTGGCTCAGGAAGAGGGCTATACGCTGCGCCTTGAGTGCAAAGACTTCGTGGGGAGTGAGGCGGACAGCGTGGCATTCATGGTCACCAGTAGTCAGGGTCGCGCCCTGTTGCCGCTGGAACGTGCAGCAGCCTATCAGCGCCTTGTTAACCAGGGCTTAGAGCCAGCCGAGATCGCCGCCAAGGTGAAACGTTCGATCACCGACGTTGAACAGCACCTGCAGCTGCTGACCGTTGGTGAACCTCTGATTGAGATGGTGAAGTCTGGCGAAGTGGCCGCAACCACAGCAGTAGCCCTGCAGCGTGAGCATGGCGTGAAAGCATCATCAGTTGCACAGGAGCAGATGCAGAAGGCTAAAGCGGCAGGCAAGAAGAAGCTGACCAAGACCGATGCCATGCCTCAGTTCAGTGCTGCTCAGGCACGCAAGCTTGCAGAACTGATTGCTAAACATTCTCAGACAGAGCAGAGCGATGAAGGCGCACGCATTACGCTGATGTTTGAAACTGACCTGCAGGCGGCTGAGCTGATGGATATTATCCTGATCGCCAAAGAGCATTACGGCGTGACTCAATCAGCAAGCGAACAACCGGCCCCGGTTAAGTCAGAGAACGGCGATGGTGATGACCTGCCGCTTCTAAAACACGAAATCCTTGAGCAAAGCGGTGTTGAAGCGTGGGCGTGCGTAGTTGCCGCGTTCAAAATGAAAGCTGAGTACACCTACAGCGAATCAAAATACGCGCATACCTGGGCGGCGGACTCTGTTGAGAACCCTACCTGTGTGACCGTTCCGGCAGAGATCATTGCTAAAGCGGTACGCCTCATCAAAGAGCATCATGACGATCTCGAACTAAAGCTGTGGGTATCAGAGCAGTACGATGATGCAGAGCTGGCAAAGGAACAGTTGCAGCGTTTCTCAGCGGTGCTGATTGACGTTCGCCAGGACAGGCCGTGCACGGTTCAGGAGTTTATCGCGCTGGTGGAGCAGACTGACCGTGATTGCTGGTCAAACATCCGCATGCTGCGTCAGGCAGTTCGCGAAGTTGCCGGTCAGATGACTATTCCTGGAATCGGGGAGAGTGCAGCATGATCCAATTACATCATGGAGATTGTTTTGAAGTGTTGCCCACGATAGCAGCAGGAAGCATTGATTTTATTTGTGCAGACGTGCCTTACGGCACCACTGAGTGTAAGTGGGATTCAGTTCTCGACCTTGAGCGCATGTGGGGAGAGCTATATCGTGTAGCTAAACCAAATGCAGCAATCGTCATATTCTCAGCGCAGCCATTCACCAGTGTATTAGTCGCCAGCAACTTGAAGCACTGGCGCAGTGAATGGATTTGGGAGAAGGGAAACGCTACCGGCTTTCTAAATGCCAAAAAGCAGCCATTGCGTGCTCATGAAAATATCGAAGTCTTCTATCGCCGTCAGCCAACATACAACCCGCAATTCACTCACGGCCATGAGAGACGAACCAGTAAGCGCAAGGCTGTCAATTCTGAATGCTACGGCAAGGCTCACACGCTAACAGAATACGACTCAACATCCCGGTACCCACGCGATGTGCAGTTCTTCTCGAGCGATAAACAGCATGGGAATTACCATCCCACTCAAAAGCCAGTAGCTCTGCTCCGTTACCTAATTGAAACCTACAGCAATCCCTGCGAGACAGTGCTCGATTTCACAATGGGTAGCGGTACCGCAGGAGTTGCATGTCAGGAGTCGGGTCGCAACTTCATAGGCATTGAGAAAGACTCTGCCATTCACCAGGTGGCATGTGAGCGCATGGGCTACAGCCAAAAAATAACGGAGGCAGCTTAATGAGATTAACCCTTCCGTTCCCGCCAAGCGTAAACACGTACTGGCGTAACACCAGAAAGGGAGTATTGATCAGCGCCTCCGGGCGCTGTTTCCGCTCCAATGCTTTCGCTGCCGTCCTGGAGCAACTTAAACGCCGCCCACAGCCGATTACAGTGAATGTTGAGGTGAGTGTGCTGCTGTTCCCGCCAGACAAGCGCCAGCGTGACCTTGATAACTACCTTAAAGCCCTGTTCGACAGCCTCACTCATGCTGGTGTGTGGGGTGATGACAAGCAGATTAAGCGATTCTCGGTAGAGTGGGGTCCGGTTACTAAGGGTGGTAAATCTGAGGTGGTAATCAGTGAGTTTCAGCCGGTGGCGGCATAGGTCCGCAACTGGTTACATGACCAGTAAAATTGGATATAGTGCGTGGTGTACTAGCGAATTGCAGTCGTTGGTACAAGGTTGGTCCCGTTCATTTGCAGATGATGGGGCGGGGCCAGTTAAAAATAGTGCGTAAATTGTGTGTGGAGAGGTCAAAATGCTGAATCAATCAGCGGGTGCTATTGCGCCTGTAGTCAATGCTATTCAATCCCCAATCATGACCAGCCGTGAGATTGCCGAACTGACCGGCAAAGAACACAAAAATGTCACTGTAGATATTCGCCGTATGCTGGATGACTTGGGAGAAGATGCGCTGAAATTCCAGCGTATCTATTTCGACACCATGAACCGACAGCGAACTGAGTATCACCTCGACCGTGAGCACACCGAATGCCTCATCACCGGTTACAGTGCCATTCTCCGCATGAAAGTGATCAAGCGACTGCATGAATTAGAGGAAAGCCAGCCAGTTAAAATCCCTCGAACTTTTGCTGAGGCACTCCGCCTGGCCGCCGAAATGGAAGAGGAGAAGGATCGTCTGCAGTTGCAGCTTACTGAAGCCGCACCAAAGGTTGCGTTTGTGGATCGCTATGTCACGGCCACCAGTTCAATGACATTCCGCCAGGTGGCAAAACTTCTTGAGGCTAAAGAGCCAGAGCTTCGCCTGTTTCTGATTGAGAGTCGTGTTATGTACCGCCTTAATGGCGTCCTGACTCCCTACAGCCAGCACATCGAAGCCGGTCGGTTTGAAGTGAGAACCGGAACCACTACCGAATCAAATTATATGTTCAGTCAGTCCCGCTTCACCGCTAAGGGCGTTCAGTGGATTGGCGGGCTATGGACGGCGTATAAAGCTGCTGGTGGTGCTGAGTGAGAGCGCTGCTTACACCCGAAATAGCGCCGCGCACAGGATTGTGCTGCTCAAGCCGGGGCCGGAGCTTCTGAGGCTTTTCAAAGGTCGTGTTGTGATCAGCACACCAACAATGGATATGGTAGACCTGCCGTCAGGGCGGCTGAATGACGGCACACAGCCGCTGCTCGATGAACCCTCACTGATTCCGTTCTTCAGCCATGAACGCGTGATAAAGGCTGCTGGTGGACCGAATGCGCTGGCATCCTTCGTCCAGTCTTTCGGGTGCTGCCAGTGGGAGCAGCTGGGAGTGTGGCATCACCATGAATTCACAGTGTCAGAAATCGAAAACGGCCTGGTGTCTCTTTGCTATAGCCACGATAATGAGTTCAGGGAAAAGGGCATACCCGGTAGCCTGGAGAACATCGCCAAAGGTAACACCGCACTCTGGATAATCAGGGCGGCATGCAGCCAGATGGCGCTAAACGGTGACCATCAACTGACCCTGCCGGAACTGTGCTGGTGGGCAACCCTGAATGATGTGATTGACCTGATACCAGAGGCACCCGCACGGCGCGTTCTGCGTATGCCGAAAGAAAGTATCCAGAGCGGCGAGCTGAAAGAGGCTCGCATTGTTCCGGTGCGACCGGCGCGGGAGGTTATTCAGGATGCAGCGCAGATCGTCAAAAAGATAATCAGCCTCCATGCAGACCCGGAATCACCAGAATCATTCATGAAGCGCCCCAAGCGTAAGCGCTGGGAAAGTGAGAAATATACACGATGGGTAAAGTCGCAGACATGCGCATGTTGCGGCATACAGGCTGACGATCCTCATCACATCATTGGACACGGACAGGGGGGAATGGGAACGAAGGCGCATGATTTATTTGTGATACCGCTATGCAGAGCGCATCACGATGAACTGCACCGGGACATGAAAGCGTTTGAAGCAAAATATGGCAGCCAGGTTGAGCTGCTATTCAGGTTCCTTGATTTCGCGATTGCAGTCGGCGTGATCGGGACGGACAAAAAATAAAGTGTGTGGAGAGGATTAATTATGCGTGACATGTCACAGGTATTAGAGCGCTGGGCCGGGTGGGCTAAGTCAGACAGCAGCGGTGTTGATTACTCAGCAATCGCAGCGGGTTTTAAAGGGCTGCTGCCGCAGGATTCAAAGTTAACGCTTACCTGCAGCGATGGAGACGGATTGATTATTGAAGGTTGCCTGTCCCGGCTTAAAGCCAAGCGCCCGGATGAGCATGCGATCATTGTGCTGCATTACTTTTTCAATATCTCAAAGCGCACTCTTGCGAAACAGGCCAGGCGCGATGAAAAGATAGTGAGAATTGAAATCCAGATGGCTGAGGGGTTCATTGAAGGCTGCCTGGCAATGCTGGATGTGCGGCTGGATATGGACGACGAACTGACGCCGAAAAAAATATTGAAAAAACCTCTCACGCGGTCCGCATTTTCCTTAGTAATCTGATAAGGTCGATTACCAAGCAGTGCAGCTTATCTGCTAAAAGTCAGTTCCAAATGTGGATGTCAAAGCGCCTCGGGCCTTACCAGCCTGGAGGCGTTTTTTATTTCAAATATACCCTTTAGGGGATAGCATTTTACCTATCCCTTTCAGGGGATAAAAATTAACCCTGTTGCCGACGGGCAAGGCTTTTACCGCAGTAGCGTCAGGGTTTCCATTACAAAGGGGTCGCCATAGAGCGGCCTTTTTTCGTTTTTGCGCACACCAATCAGTCTCCACACACACTTTTGACGCCGTGGTGCTGCGCAACTCTTTTAACGACAGTCAGCCGCCATCATCCCGGTGGCGGGAATCAGAGCATGCCTCCAGAAAAAGACCCGGGCTTTTGGGCCACAGTGCTGCTGTGGCTGTATGCCCACAAAACAGAATGGGGATATGCCGGGGTAGCAGGCATGTTTTCACTATTACGCAGTGCCTATGCAAAAAGCCCGTGGAGTAAGCGGGTTCTCGACGCTGTCTCCTGCAGTGCGCTGGCGTTCTTTGCTGGCCCGACGCTGCAGGTGATGGGCGCTTTATTTAACTGGAACATCCCCGACGCTGCTGCGCAGGTATTCGCGGTTTACATCGGGTATGTAGGCAATGACTACATCAGCGAAAGGCTTCGCAGGCTGATAGAGAGAAAGGCAGGGGAAACCAATGAAGGTCAGCAATAACGGAATCAACCTCGTCAAGCGCTTTGAAGGCCTGGAGCTTAAAGCTTACAGAGACAGCGTTGGCATTCTGACTATCGGTTACGGTCACACCCATGCAGTTAAAGCAGGGGACATTATCACTGGCGAACAGGCGGATGCTTTTCTGCGTGAAGATTTGCAGGTGGCTGAGCTGACCGTTAACACCAACGTGAAGGTAAAACTCACGCAGGGGCAATTCGATGCGCTGGTGTCATTCGTGTTTAACCTCGGATCAGGCAACTTCGTTAAATCGACACTTATCAAGAAACTCAACGCTGAGGATTATGCTGGCGCAGCTGATGAGTTCGGCAAGTGGGTTAATGCTGGTGGTAAGAAGTTGTCCGGCCTCGTTAAACGCCGCGCAGCTGAGAGAGAGGTATTTCTGACATGAACCCGTTAAACCTCATCAAAACTTTTTCACCTGTCATCGTCATTGCCCTTATCTGCCTGGCACTTTGGATGCTGAATGCCAGAAGCTCACAGCTTGAAGCAACCAATCAGCGCCTTGAGAAGCTGGCGAACAGCAAAGACGAGCAGATTAACGATCTCCGTTCAAAAAACGATGGTCTTGCATCAAGTGTTAATGACCTGGTCAAAGCAGTTAACCAGCAGAACACTGTGATGAGTCAGGTCACAGAGCAGCGTGCCGTAACAGCCCAGCAGAACCGGAAACTACAGAATGAAATTAAGCGTTACCTTGCGGCGGACAAGTGTGCTGTTGCTCCTGTTCCCCCTGATGCTGCTGACCGGCTGCGCGACGCAGCAAAAGCCGCTGGTGGAGTACCGGACAGTAAAGCAGCCTCATCTAAGTCTTCCGGCTGAACTGACCAGCCAGATTGATGTTCCAGCGCCGTCACAGGATATGACGTTCGGTGACAGCGTGAGCCTCAACGCTGAGTTATATGGCGCTCTGGGGCAGTGCAACATTGACCGCGCTGCTATCCGTAAAATTGAGTCAACCAGATAGGTAATTACATGACCATCAGCCAAGAAGTTAAAGATTGGCATGAGCGATCAGAAGCACTGGCTGCAGAGATTGATGATCACCTCAACAGCTATCCGGGTCCAGAACGCTCCCGCATCAACTCATCAGAGAACGTGGTGATTTATCTGGGTAACCGTTACACGCTGATAACCGGATTTATTCCTCCTGAAGTTATTTCAGGCAACCTACAGATTGGCAAAGGATAACGGTCAGCCAGGCTGTGAAGCGTTGCGACAATGGTATAATCTAATTGTGGTGAATGCGCAGGCTGATGCGCTGAATACCCTCAAGGCGGTACTGTGATCGACCGGTAACCAGTGAAAACAATCTGGTGAGGCGAGAAAGTGGGAAAAGCCGCTAAAGCCGGAGATCAGCACCGGCCACCACACGAAAACAAGACCGCCTCCGGGCGGTTTTTTATTGGAGTGAATATGTCATATCAAACTGAACAGCAGCGTAAACGACAGCGCGAGGAAGAAGAACGCTGCCGTCGTCACCAAAGCAACACCGGCTCAAGCAGCGACCTGATGAACCCGCTTAACCCCATCAGCCCTATTTACGTAGGCAATGACTACAGCAGTTCAAGCATCTCTGATTCATGCAGTGGCGGCTACGACTCTGGCAGTTCGTCAGATAGCGGTGGCAGTTGCGGTAGTGATTAATACACGCCGCCTACGGGCGGTTTTATTTTGTTCTGAAAACTGCATTCAGTGAGTTCACTTTTCAGCATAAATACAATGATTCATCGGCTGGTGGTCTCACCATTGCCGAGGGTTAAACACATCCAGCCAGCAGGAAATTCCAAATGGGCCAGAAAGTGAAACCAACGAGCATGAAAGTTAGCGTCCGCCTGAAGGATTCTCCATCGGAATCATTCACAGCAACTTGTGATCCTGTATTGATTGAAGGATGGCTGTTTATCGAGACGGATAATTCCTCAGTGCGCATCCCCGAAAACCAGATCATCCGATACTCAGTGGCAGAGATAACGTGTTCACCATTGCTCGACAGTGATCCTGATAACGGCCAGTACAGCGGCATGCATCCATCCGTGGCAAGCGCTATGGCATCGAGGTTGACTCAGTTAGCGACAGAGACCGGCCAGACAGAGCAACTCTACAAACACTTATCAGTGCTGCTGCCACTCATGAATGCAGCCCATAGCTATGGCTGAGCCACGGATTTATAACAGTCGATGGGATAAAGCCAGGCTGTCATTCCTGAAGTCTCATCCTCTCTGCATCATGTGCCACCGGCAGGGCAGAGCAGTGGCCGCTGCTGTCGTTGACCATATCAAGCCACACAGGCTGAAAGAGGCCATCAACGGCGGCAAACAGGACGAGATAGCAAAGGCTCAGAAGCTATTCTGGGACAAGGCCAACTGGCAGCCTCTCTGCAAGCAGCATCACGACTCGACCAAGCAACGTGAAGAGAAGCGCGGACACGTCATAGGGTGCGATGAGAACGGCATGCCACTCGACCCGTCATCACATTGGCGTAAATGAGAATGAATATCATTTATCGCTGAGGGTGATAGGGGGTGCCACCAAGTGAGAACGATTATCATCCCCATTGGGGAGGGCGGATGCAGAGTTCAGGGGCTAACGACATCCTGACCGCCCGCCCCCCTTTTTATGCACAACCGCGAAATGAAAAGTTTTTTTCTGGGAGGTTTTTATGGCCGGAAGACGACCAAAACCGACCCACCTTAAGGTCGTTACCGGCAATCCGGGCAAGCGAAAACTTAACGACAAAGAGCCTGCACCCGCGAGAGAAATCCCCAGCCCGCCGTCACACCTCACCGATTGGGGAAAGGTTGCGTGGGGAAAGCTGACCGTTCTTCTTGACGGGATGGGCGTGCTGACCGTTGCCGATGTGCTGGCACTGGAAAGGCTCTGCGATATCTACGCCGACATTCTTCAGCTGCGGATCACTATTGCCGAAGAGGGCAGGACATACACGGTTCAGACCGAAGGCGGATTTCTTATCAAGGCCAACCCGGCTGTTTCAATGCTGGCTGATGCAGACCGGCGCTTCAAAAGCTACCTGGTAGAGTTCGGCCTTACACCGGCTGCCCGGTCAAAGGTGAACGTGAATGGTGGAGAAAAAGAAGAAGACCCGCTCAACCAATTCTTCGGTTGATCCGGCGACGCAGTATGCAATGGATGTTACCAGCGGGACGGTAATTGCCGGACCAGACATTCGCGCCGCTTGCGCTCGCCACATAAGGGATTTGGAAGAGGGTCCGAAGCGTGGCTTGTTCTGGGATGTTGAAGCTGTAACGCGTGTCGTTAATTTCTTCGCTCAGGTTCTGAAGCTCAACGGCGGTGAGCATGAGGGCAAACCCTTCATACTACTGCCGTGGCAGTGTTTCATCGTTGGCTCTTTGTTTGGCTGGAAGGCGGAGGACGGTACGCGCCGTTTTCGCATGAGCTACATTGAGTCCGGCAAGGGTTCCGGCAAGTCGCCGCTTGCGGGCGGCGTCGGTCTTTACCTGCTGATGGCAGACAAAGAGCCCCGCGCCGAAGTTTACGCGGCGGCCACGAAAAAAGACCAGGCGATGATCCTGTTCCGCGATGCGGTGACGATGGTTGATCAGTCGCCCGCGCTGGCGCAGCGCATCACCAAATCCGGCACCGGCCTGAACGTGTGGAACCTTGCGTTTCTGCAGACGGGCTCTTTCTTCAAGCCGATCAGCTCTGATGATGGTCAGTCAGGCCCGCGCCCGCATGGCGCACTGATTGACGAAGTGCATGAGCACAAAACAAACGCTGTCGTTGAAATGATGCGTGCCGGTACAAAGGGCCGCCGTCAGGCGCTGATGTTCCTCATCACCAACAGCGGCCACGATAAAACCAGTGTCTGTTTTGAATATCATGAATACGGTCGCAAGGTGGCAGCCGGTGATTTGATTGATGACAGCTTTTTCAGCTTCATTTGTTCGCTGGATGAGGGCGATGACCCGTTTAAGGATGAGTCCTGCTGGGGCAAAGCTAATCCATCGTTGGGTCAGACCTTTACGGATAAATACCTACGGGAGCAGGTGACGCAGGCGCGCGGCATGCCATCAAAAGAAAGCATCGTCCGCCGTCTGAACTTCTGCCAGTGGGTGGAAGCGTCCGATCCGTGGATTGACAGCGACACCTGGATGAACTGCGAACAGGATTTTGATCCGGAGGATTTAGCGGGTGAAGAGTGCTATGGCGGTCTGGACCTGTCCGGTTCGCGTGACCTGACGGCACTGGCGCTTTACTTTCCGAAATCCAAAAAGCTTTTAGTTGAGTTCTGGACGCCGAAAGATTCTCTGCTGGAGCGTGCCAAAACTGACCACGTTCCCTATGACGCCTGGCTGCGTAATGGCTTTATTCACGCGCCGCCTGGTAAGGCGGTCAATTACGGTTTTGTGGCGGTGCGTATCGGTGAACTGGCGGCCAGATACGATATTAAGTGCATCGCGTTTGACCAGTACCGCATCAAGTATCTGGAGCCCGAACTCGAAAGCGAGTCTGTGAGCGTTGACCTTGTTCCGCATGGACAGGGCTTTTATAAGGCGCAGGAGTCCGGGCTGTGGATGCCGCGATCCATTGAGCTTTTTGAAGAGCACCTGAATAACAGGGTGCTTGTCATACGTCCTAATCCCTGCCTTCGCTGGAACGCCGCCTCTGCGGTGCTTGAGGCTGACCAGAAGGACAACCGCATATTTGCCAAGAAGAAAAGCACCGGGCGTATCGACGGCGTGGTGGCTTCCGCTATGGCAATCGGTGCAGCAGAGGATGCGGTGCTGGTGGACAGCGGCGATCCTGATGACTTTTTTGATGACCCGATCATGGTAGGTATCTGATGAAGGAAAAAAAACAGCCGGGTCGCATTAAGAGCGCGATTGTTAACTGGCTCGGTGAGTCAATCGGACTGAATGATGCTGCGTTCTGGCAGGAATGGTACGGCACAAGCAGCAGCGGAAAGGTAGTGACAGCAGAGAAAGCGCTGGCGCTGGCCTCTGTCTGGGCCTGTGTGCGCCTGCTGAGTGAGTCAGTTTCAACTCTGCCGATGAAGGTATATGAAAGAGCAGCTGACGGCTCCCGCAAGCTGGCGCTTAATCATCCGGCCTATCAGTTGCTATGCCGTCGCCCGAACAGCGAAATGACGCCGTCGCGCTTCATGCTGATGGTGGTTGCCAGCATTTGCCTGCGGGGTAATGCCTACGTTGAGAAAAAGATGATCGGCCTGAAGCTGGTCTCTCTGGTGCCGCTTCTTCCTCAGTGCATGAAGGTGGAGCGGCTGGACAGCGGCGAACTGCAGTACACCTACACAGAGAAGGGCGCACCGCGCATCATCCCGGTTAAAAATATGATGCACATCCGGGGATTTGGTCTCGATGGCGTCTGCGGAATGATGCCGATGCGCACCGGGCGTGACGTGTTTGGCGCCGCGATGGCGGTCGAAGAATCAGCCGCAAAAATTTTTGAAAACGGTATTCAGACGTCAGGCTTCTTTCTATCAAAGAACCTGCTGACCAAGGAGCAGCGCCAAAAAAATCGCGAAAACCTTAACCGGTTCGTAGGTTCAAAAAACGCAGGCAAGGTGATGGTGCTTGAGGGGGATATGTCCTATCAGGGCATTACCCTCAACCCTGAAGATGCTCAGATGCTGGAGTCGCGATCATTCAGTATTGAGGAAATCTGCCGCTGGTTCCGCGTGCCGCCGTTTATGGTTGGTCACGTTGATAAGCAGAGCAGCTGGGCGTCGAGTGTAGAAGGCATGAACCTGCTGTTCCTGACGAATACGCTTCGCCCGATGCTGGTGAACATTGAACAGGAGATATCACGTTGTCTGCTGAATGGTGATGAAGACCTGTTTGCTGAGTTCTCCGTTGAAGGTCTGCTGCGTGCAGACAGCGCCGGACGCTCCGCTTATTACACCACCGCGCTGCAGAACGGCTGGATGTCCCGTAATGACGTGCGCCGCCTGGAGAATCTGCCGCCGATTGAAGGTGGTGATATCTACACCGTACAGCTGAACCTGACACCGCTTGAAGACCTGCGCAAAAACAGCACCGCCGCAAGGGCCACACTGTTGCGCGAAGTTCACAACGCCGTTTTCCCGGACATTCCTTTCGAACAATCACCGCTTAAACAGGCGGCGTAGGAGCATCCCCAATGACAGTAAAAAGTCTTCCGGCAGCGCCGGAGGGGCGGCCTTTTGCGCGCGAAAATCGCGATCTGCCGTCTTCCGCAATGGATCGCTGGAACGGCAGCATCAAGGCCGCAAAGAGTGATGACAACAGCATTTCTGTGTTCGACGTCATTGGCGCTGACTGGTACGGCGACGGCGTTACCGCCAGCCGTATCGCGGCCGCGCTTCGCTCAATTGGCGGTGCTGACGTAACCGTGAATATCAACTCACCAGGCGGCGATATGTTTGAAGGCCTGGCGATTTATAACCTGCTGCGTGAGTACGAAGGGAAGGTCACCGTCAAAGTGCTGGGCCTCGCTGCTTCTGCTGCGTCGATTATCGCGATGGCCGGTGATGAGGTGCAGATCGGTCGCGGTGCTTTCCTGATGATCCATAACTGCTGGGTGTACGCGATGGGCAACCGTCACGACCTGCAGCAGATTGCGGCGGACATGGTGCCTTTTGATAAGGCGATGAACGATATCTATAGCGCACGAACCGGTCTGGATGCAGCCACCATCGACGCGATGATGGATGCCGAAACCTACATCGGCGGCAGCGATGCGGTTGAAAAAGGTTTTGCAGATCGCTTGCTGTCAGCAGATGAGATTGCAGATGGCGACGACAGCCCTGCAGCTGCGCTGCGCAAGCTGGACGCGATGCTGGCAAAAACTGACGCACCACGCTCCGAACGTCGAAAACTTCTCAAAGCTTTAACCGGCGGCAAGCCAGGCGCTGCTGCCACCCCTGAAGGTATGCCGGGCGCTACCGACGAAATCAACCCAGAAAATATTGCTCAACTTAAAAACGCGCTGGCCGCGTTCGGCAAATAAGGAATCACGATGTCAGACGTAAATGAGTTACTGAAAAAAGTATCTGCAAAGCTGGAAGAAGTTTCCGGCACCTTCAGTCAGAAGGCTGAAGACGCGCTTAAGGAAGCTAAGAACTCTGGTCAGCTTTCAGCGCAGACCAAGGAAGCAGTAGACAAAATCGCCACTGAGTTTAACGCGCTGACTGAAGCAAACAAGTCACTGAAGGCATCGCTGGGTGATCTGGAGCAGCATGTTGCACAGATGCCGCTGGCGAATGCGAAAAACGTTATCGAAACGGTGGGCGGTCAGGTTGTTTCCTCTGAAGCGCTGAAAGCCTTCTCAGCCAGCATCGAAGGCAATAAGCGCCTGAGCATTCCGGTTAAGGCTGCGCTCCTGTCCATCAACGTGCCGGGCCAAATCGTTGCACCTGACCGCCTGCCAGGTATCGATCAGCAGCCAAAACAGCGACTGTTTATCCGCGACCTGATTGCACCGGGGCGCACTGAGTCCAATACCATTTACTGGGTTCAGCAGACCGGATTCACCAACAATGCGGCGACCGTCGCTGAGAACACTAAGAAGCCGTACAGCGATATCACTTTTGCGGAAAAAATCACGCCGGTCCGTACCATCGCTCACCTGTTCAAAGCCGCTAAGCAGATTCTTGACGACATGCCGCAGCTGCAATCGACGATTGACGCCGAGCTGCGCTACGGGCTGAAGTACGTTGAAGAGCAGGAGATTCTGTTCGGCGATGGCACCGGCACTCACCTGAACGGTATCGTTCCGCAGGCATCTGCATATGCTGCTGCCTTCAGCGTGGCGAATCAAAGCGGTATTGATGATCTGCGACTTGCTATGCTGCAGGCGCAACTGGCGCGCTTCCCGGCATCTGGCCATGTTCTGCACTTCATTGATTGGGCGAAGATCGAGCTGACTAAGGATTCGCTGGGTCGTTACATTCTGGCGAACCCGGCAGCGCTGACTGGTCCTACTCTGTGGGGGCTGCCGGTTGTCGCGACCGAAGCGGCTGCTTTCCAGGGTAAATTCCTGACCGGCGCATTCAATGCCGGTGCGCAGATTTTCGACCGCGAAGATGCCAACGTGGTTATCTCCACTGAAAACGCCGACGACTTTGAGAAAAACATGATCTCAATCCGTTGTGAAGAGCGTCTGGCGTTGGCCGTTAAGCGTCCTGAAGCGTTCGTTTACGGTTCCTTCAC
>CAUYVT010000060.1:5000-62500 GCA_963576565.1 Aspidapion aeneum
AGTTGACGCGCAATTAGCTGCGTTCTTCATCGACCCACGAGCCAAGTGATCCACCGTTTAGGGTAATCTTTAAAATAGGTTTAACGCCAGCACAAAGGCTCGCGTTAGTTTTTGTTGTGACTTTTTTTGGTTCGCTTTCGCGTTAACGTCGACCACACGTCGACAACGCGAAAACTACTACAGTTTGTGTGCGAGGTACGCTCTCGTTAATGTCGGCGTCGATATCTATTAATTCGGCACGAGTAGCAACGCGCGTATCAACCTTAACACTGCATTCGAGTAAGGTGCGCGCGATCGCTGCTCAGAGTGCGCGAACGTATCGTCGCCGAACGAGAGCACCTCGCACGGATGAGGTAGCTTCGTGTATACGAAACGTACGAGCGTCGGGCGAATATCTTTTACAACCGTCGAAAAGAGCTTTCCCCGTTTCCGGGGGGCTCTTCTCTTCGAAGACAACGTTGCCTCGGACGTGTGCGCTTGCCGTGGCGACCGGTGTTGATTGACACACGTCGGTTCCCGAAAGCACAGTTCGGAAGTAGTCGACGGTCGATCGTCACTCACGTGTCGCCTCGATCAAAAACACACTACATCGACGAGGACTCGTTTTTTCTTCTAGGTACCCGCTTAAATGGCCGTTATGTCCTTGCTTAGGCTATGCGACGACAACGTTGCCACGGAGGTGTGCGCGTGCTTGCCGTGGCGACCGGTGTTGATCGACACACGTCGGTTCCCGAAAGCACAGTTCGGAAGTAGTCGACGGTCGATCGTCACTCACGTGTCGTCGTTTCGGTCAAACACCCACTACACCACACATTTGCGACAACGTTGCGCGCTCTTGCCGTGGCGACCGGTGTTGATCGACACACGTCGGTTCCCGAAAGCACAGTTCGGAAGTAGTCGACGGTCGATCGTCACTCACGTGTCGCGCTAAGTAGGCCGGCACGCTAGCAAGAGTGCACGAATGCTCCTCGTTACACGCGTCTACGATATGCGCCGTGGCCGCTTCGTTAACAGGAATCAAAAACGCTACACTGATCGTCTAGTCTACTTTCTTAAGACGACGATTCTCGCGGCGTTTTCCTTCCATGTTTATACGAAGGGTAGCGCTGTCGCAATGCGCGCGGTTCGAACACACGATCGGAAGATCTGTATGTGCGACGTCGTCGTCTATTCCCGTACGTTCTCTATACACGCAACACGTGTGTTGCTTGTACTACACAGACAAACAACACCGGCGTGAAAACGATGAGATCGAGAACGCTTTCGTGTCGATAATTTACGCTAGCTTACATGCCTTGTTACAGACAAGAACATCATAGCAGGCGATTTTAATCGACATGTCACGAAATGCATGTTCTCCGCACGAAGAGACGTCTGACGGCGCGATCGTATTGATCGGGTTCGACTACGTTCGTTCAAATAATGGTTTGAAGCATCAAACGTGTTTTGTCGCGTTCACGTAGGAACGTTAAACACTGTAATGATCCTTCCGCAGGTTCACCTACGGAAACCTTGTTACGACTTTTACTTCCTCTAAATGATCAAGTTCGGTCATCTTCCCAGTGACATCGACGACGCCGAAACGCCATCGCGTACCGGTCCGAAGACCTCACTAAATCATTCAATCGGTAGTAGCGACGGGCGGTGTGTACAAAGGGCAGGGACGTAATCAACGCGAGCTTATGACTCGCGCTTACTGGGAATTCCTCGTTCATGGGGAACAATTGCAAGCCCCAATCCCTAGCACGAAGGAGGTTCAGCGGGTTACCCGGGCCACTCGGCCAGGGAGGACACGCTGATTCCTTCAGTGTAGCGCGCGTGCGGCCCAGAACATCTAAGGGCATCACAGACCTGTTATTGCTCAATCTCGTGCGGCTAGAAGCCACCTGTCCCTCTAAGAAGAAATTATTAAACGCTGACAGTAAAAACCGCGCACGACAAGGGGCGAACCCCGAGCCGGCGGGCCTTTGGGATGTCAAAATGCGCCTAGTTAGCAGGCTAGAGTCTCGTTCGTTATCGGAATTAACCAGACAAATCGCTCCACCAACTAAGAACGGCCATGCACCACCACCCACCGAATCAAGAAAGAGCTCTCAATCTGTCAATCCTTCCGGTGTCCGGGCCTGGTGAGGTTTCCCGTGTTGAGTCAAATTAAGCCGCAGGCTCCACTCCTGGTGGTGCCCTTCCGTCAATTCCTTTAAGTTTCAGCTTTGCAACCATACTTCCCCCGGAACCCAAAAGCTTTGGTTTCCCGGAAGCTGCCCGTCGAGTCATCGGAGGAACTTCGACGGATCGCTAGCTGGCATCGTTTATGGTTAAAACTAGGGCGGTATCTGATCGCCTTCGAACCTTTAACTTTCGTTCTTGATCAATGAAAACGTTTTTGGCAAATGCTTTCGCTTCTGTCCGTCTTGCGACGATCCAAGAATTTCACCTCTAACGTCGCAATACGAATGCCCCCATCCGTTCCTATTAATCATTACCTCGGGGTTCCGAAAACCAACAAAATAGAACCGAGGTCCTATTCCATTATTCCATGCACACATATTCAGGCGATGTTTTAGCCTGCTTTAAGCACTCTAATTTGTTCAAAGTAAACGTGCCGGCCCACCTCGACACTCAGTGAAGAGCACCGCGGCAGGATTGAGTTGGGCCGCCCTTGCGAGCTAAGCCCACCGGCAGGACGTCTCGCGGCACGCCAGTTAACACCGCGGACGATGAACCGGCGGCGCGAGACACAAATTCGACTACGAGCTTTTTAACCGCAACAACTTTAATATACGCTATTGGAGCTGGAGTTACCGCGGCTGCTGGCACCAGACTTGCCCTCCAATTGATCCTCGTTAAAGGGTTTAGAGTGTACTCATTCCGATTACGGGGCCTCGGATGAGTCCCGTATCGTTATTTTTCGTCACTACCTCCCCGTGCCGGGAGTGGGTAATTTGCGCGCCTGCTGCCTTCCTTGGATGTGGTAGCCGTTTCTCAGGCTCCCTCTCCGGAATCGAACCCTGATTCCCCGTTACCCGTTACAACCATGGTAGGCGCAGAACCTACCATCGAAAGTTGATAAGGCAGACATTTGAAAGATGCGTCGCCGGTGCGAGACCGTGCGATCAGCATAAAGTTATTCAGAGTCACCAAGTTGTACGATGACGAGCGAACCCGCCACCGATTGGTTTTGATCTAATAAAAGCACTCCTTCCGTCTCCGGTCGGAACTCAATTTGCATGTATTAGCTCTAGAATTACCACAGTTATCCAAGTAATTGTGGGTACGATCTAAGGAACCATAACTGATTTAATGAGCCTTTCGCGGTTTCACCTTAATTTGGCTTGTACTGAGACATGCATGGCTTAATCTTTGAGACAAGCATATGACTACTGGCAGGATCAACCAGGGAGCTGTTCTTATCGTCTAGCGGCGTGTATACGATTCGACCGCGAGCAAGTTACTCGCGCGTCGACGCACGCCACACGACAAACAAACAGTCTCCGATTGTTGATTCTTATGTTGTGTAACACAACAAGACCAACCACATCGGAGACAAACACTAAAATTCAACTGCGTTGAACGCGTCCAAAACTTAATGTTCTGAACGCCACGCTGTTACGAACCATGTATAGGCCTGTCTCCAAAACGCAAAGGTTTTGGACAAAGTGTGTACACGTTGTCATTGTTATTTAAAACAATAAACAAGGCACTAGTTCAAGTCTGTCCAAAACGCGACGGTTTTGGTATTCGTTCAAAGTGTATCAAACGCGTGTACACGTTGTTATTGTTTTTTACAACAAATAACAAGGCACTTGTTATAATACACAAAAATCCGGCTCGACTATGTCCATTATAAAGAATATGAGAACACGAACAAACGCGCAAAGCCTGAATGGAACGCTAGACGCACGCACACACACACAACTGATAAGTTGAGGAGCGGCGTCGTTCCTTCGAGCACAAATTGCATCGCCTGTGTATCTCTTTCAATATATAGGGCTTATAAAACGTCGTCCGAAAGAAAGATTCAACATTCTCTCGACCCTTCGCTAGATTGAAAGCGACGCGGGGAAGAAACGTTGCGTCTTAAATATTCTCGCTCGGAACGAAGAGAGTTATCGCATAAGTTACCGGAACGTGTTTATATGTAAAGGTAGGTAGGATAATGCCAGCGACGCTATATCGTATCCGTTTGCTATAAACAAATAGATTGGCGCTCGACAATAATCCAACTCCGATACTACACGTTCCATTAGTTGACTGCATGTGGCACCGTAAACGAAAAACGCTTACTAAGTCCGCAGTCTCGCTGTGGAACGAAGAAAACCGCACGCCGGAGCACACACCCATTTGAGATAACGTCAAGTTGCAAAAGCTCAAGGCGGCGCGAGAATGCTTTGGTTACCCAAATTTCAAGCGACCACAAGCCCTAAAGAACTTATTGCCCCAGTATTCGAAACTCAAGAGCGGCGTGTACACCATGCGGCGCACTGCATAGCTGTGACACATAAAACGCGACGCTTACGACAATTCAACAAACAATGTATGTAAGTGATTATCGATGGGCGTCAGGCAGTTTTTATCCTCGGCGTATGCATCGGCTTTCGCTGTGAGAGACTCGGGTCGGCTGCGTTCGCTCGACAGTCGTCTCATCACATATAAGGGGGCCGAACCAGAGTTGGCGAGGTGTACATCGCATATGAATTCGTGCAGACTGACGATGCGCGGTTCGCTAAAAATTACCCATCCGCTCGCCTATCACAGCCTAGAAATTTCAAATTTCAGCCCTAAAATTGACAGTTTTGATCAAACGAGCCCCGTTTACTACACCTCACTTGGAAATTTGACTTGCTCGATGAGCCGAATTTACTAGACCTCAGTTGGAAATCGATTTGCTACACCTCACTTGGAAATTTGACTTCTTGCTCGATGAACCGAATTTACTACACCTCACTTGGAAATTTGACTTGTCGCTCGGTGAGCCGAATTTACTAGACCTCAGTTGGAAATCGATTTGCTACACCTCACTTGGAAATTTGACTTTGCGCTCGATGAACCGAATTTACTACACCTCACTTGGAAATTTGACGGCGCTCGGTGAGCCAAATTTACTAGACCTCAGTTGGAAATCGATTTGCTACGCCTCACTTGGAAATTTGACTTTGAGCTCGATGAACCGAATTTACTACACCTCACTTGGAAATTTGACGGCGCTCGGTGAGCCAAATTTACTAGACCTCAGTTGGAAATCGATTTGCTACACCTCACTTGGAAATTTGACTTCTTGCTCGATGAACCGAATTTACTACACCTCACTTGGAAATTTGACTTCTTGCTCGATGAGCCGAATTTACTACACCTCACTTGGAAATTTGACTTCTTGCTCGATGAACCGAATTTACTACACCTCACTTGGAAATTTGACTTCTTGCTGGATGAACCGAATTTACTACACCTCACTTGGAAATTTGACTTTGCGCTCGATGAGCCGAATTTACTAGACCTCAGTTGGAAATCGATTTGCTACACCTCACTTGGAAATTTGACTTTGCGCTCGATGAACCGAATTTACTACACCTCACTTGGAAATCGATTTGCTACACCTCACTTGGAAATTTGACTTCTTGCTCGATGAGCCGAATTTACTAGACCTCAGTTGGAAATCGATTTGCTACACCTCACTTGGAAATTTGACTTCTTGCTGGATGAACCGAATTTACTACACCTCACTTGGAAATTTGACTTGTCGCTCGGTGAGCCGAATTTACTAGACCTCAGTTGGAAATCGATTTGCTACACCTCACTTGGAAATTTGACTTTGCGCTCGATGAACCGAATTTACTACACCTCACTTGGAAATCGATTTGCTACACCTCACTTGGAAATTTGACTTCTTGCTCGATGAGCCGAATTTACTAGACCTCAGTTGGAAATCGATTTGCTACACCTCACTTGGAAATTTGACTTTGCGCTCGATGAACCGAATTTACTAGACCTCACTTGGAAATTTGACTTGTCGCTCGGTGAGCCGAATTTACTAGACCTCAGTTGGAAATCGATTTGCTACACCTCACTTGGAAATTTGACTTCTTGCTGGATGAACCGAATTTACTACACCTCACTTGGAAATTTGACTTTGCGCTCGATGAGCCGAATTTACTAGACCTCAGTTGGAAATCGATTTGCTACACCGCACTTGGAAATTTGACTTCTTGCTCGATGAGCCGAATTTACTAGACCTCAGTTGGAAATCGATTTGCTACACCTCACTTGGAAATTTGACTTTGCGCTCGATGAACCGAATTTACTACACCTCACTTGGAAATTTGACTTGTCGCTCGGTGAGCCGAATTTACTAGACCTCAGTTGGAAATCGATTTGCTACACCTCACTTGGAAATTTGACTTTGCGCTCGATGAGCCGAATTTACTAGACCTCAGTTGGAAATCGATTTGCTACACCTCACTTGGAAATTTGACTTTGCGCTCGATGAACCGAATTTACTACACCTCACTTGGAAATTTGACTTGTCGCTCGGTGAGCCGAATTTACTAGACCTCAGTTGGAAATCGATTTGCTACACCTCACTTGGAAATTTGACTTGGCGCTCGATGAACCGAATTTACTACACCTCACTTGGAAATTTGACTTGCTACACCTCACTTGGAAATTTGACTTGGTGACGTCATCGTCACTTACATAAACGGTGCCAGCGAGTGCTTTTCTTCAAGATTCAAAGTTATCGTAGAGTTTTGAAATTTGGCACACTTATAGGCATCGATAGACTAAATCGAAATGGATTCTTGCACTTTTTCGATTTGAGCCCCCCACTTCCCGCTAGAGACATTAATATGTCAAAACAGAAAATTTGACATGGCACAATTAGTTTACTCCTGGAAGACACAATTTTAATGGTACTGACTTATATATATATATTTTTTGCAAGTACATACAATAGCGCATCTGTCGCCGTCGAGATAATTTAAAAAAACTGTCGGCGTCTTAAAATATGACGTTTCAAATTAGCACCACTTTTGGCCAAATTTTGATGCTTTTTCATCCATAACGCGAAAAGTACTAAACCGATGTAAAATTTTTCTTTTGCAATTGGTTGGGCCTAGCAAGCAACACCAATTTGGTTATTATCCATTTTGTATTTTGACGCTTCCGTTTCGAGATATAACGTAAAAACTGAAATTGAAAAAAAAATCGTTTTTGCAAAACATGGGGGTCCATTGCGCGCTTATTTGGAAACTGCGTAACATCTAAAACCACAGGAGTAGTTTTTTCTGATAGACATAGAATCCTTACGATTCTTTGACCCCATCTTAAGAAATTTTTTTTTATCGGTTCTCGAGATATGGCTCTTCAATTTTGACCAAATTTTGATGGTTTTTCCTCATTAACGCGAAAACTACTGAACCGATTAATTTTTTTGTATTTCGATTTAATTAGGCTTAGTAAGCCTCATAAATTTGGTTATCATCAATTTTGCATTTTGACGCCTCCGTTTCGAGATATAACGTAAAAACTGAAATTGAAAAAAATTTCGTTTTTGCAAAACATTGCGCGCTTATTTGGAATTTGGGTAACATCTAAGACCACAGGTTTTTTCTGATAAAGATACGACCCTTACGATTCTATGGCTTTATCTCAAGAAATTTTGTCCATCGGTTCTCGAGATATGACCCTTCAAACCTTTACATAAAAACGCTGATATCTCAAAAACGCCTGAACCGATTCCGGTTTTGTTTTCGGTTTTCTCAATGAGACCAACTTTGCTATGATTTGTATAGAAAAAATTTTAATTTTTCCCAACTTTGAAAAAAGTGGAGGGGAGAGGTACCCTAAAAACTTGATTTAAAAAAAAGGTTAGTCCACTTTTTCCATACCGGGTATCTTCCCTTTAAAACGTATATCTTTATTTTTCTGTAAATCTACTACGACGGACTACTTGCTCGCACCGTTTATGGTATATAATATGAACCGAACCGAACCGAACCGAACCGAACCGAACCGAACCGAACCGAACCGAACCGAACCGAACCGAACCGAACCGAACCGAACCGAACCGAACCGAACCGAACCGAACCGAACCGAACCGAAATGAACCGTTCCGTACAAAACGTACCTAACCGTTCCGTACAAAACGTACCTAACCGTTCTGTACAAAACGTACCTAACCGTTCCGTACAAAACGTACCTAACCGTTCCGTACAAAAGGTACCTAACCGTTCCGTACAAAACGTACCTAACCGTTCCGTACAAAAACGTACCTAACCGTTCCGTACAAAACGTACCTAACCGTTCCGTACAAAACGTACCTAACCGTTCTGTACAAAACGTACCTAACCGTTCCGTACAAAACGTATCTAACCGTTCCGTACAAAAGGTACCTAACCGTTCCGTACAAAACGTACCTAACCGTTCCGTACAAAACGTACCCAACCGTTCCGTACAAAAACATACCTAACCGTTCCGTACAAAACGTACCTAACCGCTCCGTACAAAACGTACCTAACCGTTCTGTACAAAACGTACCTAACCGTTCCGTACAAAACGTACCTAACCGTTCCGTACAAAAACGTACCTAACCGTTCCGTACAAAAGGTACCTAACCGTTCCGTACAAAACGTACCTAACCGTTCCGTACAAAACGTACCTAACCGTTCCGTACAAAAACGTACCTAACCGTTCCGTACAAAAACGTACCTAACCGTTCCGTACAAAAACGTACCTAACCGTTCCGTACAAAACGTACATAACCGTTCCGTACAAAACGTACCTAACCGTTCCGTACAAAACGTACCTAACCGTTTCGTATCAAAACGTACCTAACCGTTCCGTACAAAAACGTACCTAACCGTTCCGTACAAAACGTATCTGACCGTTCCGCACAAAACGTACCTAACCGTTCCGTACAAAACGTACCTAACCGTTCCGTACAAAACGTACCTAACCGTTCCGTACAAAACGTACCTAACCGTTCCGTACAAAACGTACCTAACCGTTCCGTATCAAAACGTACCTAACCGTTCCGCGCAAAACGTATCTAACCGTTCCGTGCAAAAACGTACCTAACCGTTCCGTACAAAAACGTACCTAACCGTTCCGTACAAAACGTACCTAACCGTTCCGTACAAAACGTACCTAACCGTCCCACACCAAAACCTACCTAACCGTCCCACACCAAAACGTACCTAACCGTGCCGTACCAAAACGTACCTAACCGTTCCGTATCAAAACGTACCTAACCGTTCCGTGCAAAACGTATCTAACCGTTCCGTACAAAAACGTACCTAACCGTTCCGTACAAAACGTACCTAACCGTTCCGTACAAAAACGTACCTAACCGTTCCGTACAAAACGTACCTAACCGTTCCGTACAAAACGTACCTAACCGTCCCACACCAAAACCTACCTAACCGTCCCACACCAAAACGTACCTAACCGTGCCGTACCAAAACGTACCTAACCGTGCCGTACCAAAACGTACCTAACCGTGCCGTACCAAAACGTACCTAACCGTACCTAACCGTCCCACACCAAAACGTACAGAACCGTCCCACACCAAAACGTACCAAACCGTATCGTACTGTCCCGCACCAAAATGAACAGAACCTAACCAAAATAGCGGTTTAGTTCGGTTTGGTTTCACAACGTCTAGGATGGCGGTTCGGTTTCGGTTCGGTTTGGTTTCACACCCTCTAGGATCCCGGGAAAAAGTCAGGGTAGTTTTTTTTTGAAAATATATGTTAGAATGAGGTTTTCGGGAGTGGCAAGTCATAGGACGCTATTATTAATATAAACACCAGTCCTTTGCCTTTTATATTGCCAAAACGCACCGAACCGTACTGAACCGAATCGAAGTGGCGGTTTAGTTCGGTTTGGTTTCACAACGTCTAGAATGCCGGTTCGGTTCGGTTCGGTTCGGTTCGGTTCGGTTCGGTTCGGTTCGGTTTGGTTTCACACCCTCTAGGATCCCGGGAAAGAGTCAGGGTAGTTTTTTTTTGTTGAAAATATATGTTAGAATGAGGTTTTCGGGAGTGGCAAGTCATAGGACGCTATGGTTCATTTCGGTTCGGTTCGGTTCGGTTCGGTTCGGTTCGGTTTGGTTTCACACCCTCTAGGATCCCGGGCAAAAGTCAGGGTAGTTTTTTTTTTGAAAATATATGTTAGAATGAGGTTTTCGGGAGCGGCAAGTCATAGGACGCTATGGTTCATTTCGGTTCGGTTCGGTTCGGTTCGGTTTGGTTTCACACCCTCTAGGATCCCGGGAAAAAGTCAGGGTAGTTTTTTTTTGAAAATATATGTTAGAATGAGGTGTTCGGGAGTGGCATGTCATAAGACGGTATTTTGCAGCAGCGCCATTTTAATGCGCGCTATTTTGTAGCAGCGCTATTTTGATGCAGAGCCATTTTGTAAAGCGCTATTGCGCTGTAGCAGAGCCAACACAAACTCCACATCACGACACTTATTGCTGCTTACGCTCCGTTCCTGTCTGTGTCGGTGTAGGGTACGTCGGTCTCACGCAAGTGATGTCTAGAAACACTTTGAAATAAAAAAGGCGAATCTGAGCGGTAGAACACTACCGCTAGATTCGCCTTTTGTCTCTCATCGCACAACACTTACACCACATCACGACACTTATTGCTGCTTACACAGCCATTCGTGTCTGTGTCGGTGTAGTGTACGTCAGTCGCACGCAAGTGATGTCTAGAAACACTTTAAAATAAAAAAGGCGAATCTGAGCGGTAGAACACTACCGCTAGATTCGCCTTTTGTCTCTCATCGCACAACACTTACACCACATCACGACACTTATTGCTGCTTACACAGCCATTCGTGTCTGTGTCGGTGTAGTGTACGTCGGTCGCACGCAAGTGATGTCTAGAAACACTTTGAAATAAAAAAGGCGAATCTGAGCGGTAGAACACTACCGCTAGATTCGCCTTTTGTCTCTCATTAGCCAACTCGCGCACAACACACACACCACATCACGAGACTTACAACACACACACCACATCACGACACTTATCGCTGCTTACACAGCCATTCGTGTCTGTGTCGGTGTAGTGTACGTCAGTCGCACGCAAGTGATGTCTAGAAACACTTTGAAATAAAAAAGGCGAATCTGAGCGGTAGAACACTACCGCTAGATTCGCCTTTTGTCTCTCATCGCACAACACTTACACCACATCACGACACTTATTGCTGCTTACACAGCCATTCGTGTCTGTGTCGGTGTAGTGTACGTCGGTCGCACGCAAGTGATGTCTAGAAACACTTTGAAATAAAAAAGGCGAATCTGAGCGGTAGAACACTACCGCTAGATTCGCCTTTTGTCTCTCATTAGCCAACTCGCGCACAACACACACACCACATCACGAGACTTACAACACACACACCACATCACGACACTTATCGCTGCTTACGCAGCCATTCGTGTCTGTGTCGATGTAGTGTGGTTGTATCGTCGTCGTATGTGGAGCAGGTTTGCTCGTTTTTAATCGGGGTCTCGTCTCACCGACAAGACGAATCCCCAAGCTAAGGGCTGAGTCTCAACAGATCGCAGCGTGAAAACTGCTCTACCGAGTACAACACCCTGCCAGGTACGTAAGTCGTCTACAGACAATTCCGAGTTCCAACATCGAAATGTGTACCAATGATCGAACGCCAAGAAGTCTGGTCGGACGTGACAAGGATCGATCCCGCCGCCGACCGATGACTTCTAACGCGATAATCGGGCTCGTGCGACGTCCGGCCCGAAAGCCGACCGCCTAGTAAAGTCACATTGTTTTGAGCCTTTCGACTCTCGGAACTCCAAGAGATATCGTTGCCACCTTTGACTAGAAAGGATACGGCCTTAGAGGCGTTCAGGCATAAACCAACGGATGGTAGCTTCGCACCATAGCCCGCTCGAGCTAGTGCGTGAACCAAATGTCCGAACCTGCGGTTCCTCTCGTACTGAGCAGGATTACTATCGCAACGACGGTCATCAGTAGGGTAAAACTAACCTGTCTCACGACGGTCTAAACCCAGCTCACGTTCCCTATTCGCGGGTGAACAAGCCGACTGCGTCGCCATCTCGGCCCGCAGGGCCTCCCTTGTCAGTGATGTCGGTGGATCAATATCCTGCCGGGAATTTCTATTAGGCGGAAAAATTAAATAAATTTTTTATTATTAAAGTTTATAATACTTTCGGCCCGAAGGGCCTCTCATATAAGCTTTGCGGTAGAGAAGATGAGTTTTTATTTAAACATAGCTCGGTCCTGCGGGTCTCGCCTCAGACAATATTGTCTATTGGTTCTCGTCCTGTGGTGTATCTTAACTGGGTGATCAACTGTCTATCTGTATATATTTCTTAGATAGTGTTTTTGATTTTTTATTGAAATTTTCGGTTATGTGGGCTTCTTATAGTTAAATTTATTTTCATGTTATTTTTGTATTTTTAAAATTAATATATTTATATTTATTACTTAAATATAAATATATTTTTAACACAAAAGTTTAAGCTTTTTTAATACTATATATTTTGAAAATAAAATTTAATAAATTGTAAATATTTTTGAGAAAATATATGTATTTTTTTAAAGAAAATTTTTTATGTTAAATATATTTTATAAAAAAAAATAATAAACATTTTAATTTAGTTTATTGCTAAAAATATTACTGATAATAAATATATTAATTATTCAAAAATTAATTAAACTTACTTTAATAATATTTGATTTAAAAATAAAATTCAATAAATTGTTAATTTTTTCAAAAAATGTGTAATTCCTTACTATCGAAAATTTGTGTTAAACATAATATTTTATAAAAAAATAATAAATTATATCGAAATTTTTATTATAATAATATATTTTGAAATTTATTAATTAATTGTTAGAAATATTATTTGGAATAAAAGCTATTTGTATTTATTATTTTTAGAAAAATATATTTTTAACACAAAATTTTTAACTTTTAATAACAGTTATTTTAAAAATAAAACTCAATAAATTGTTAACTTGTATATATATTTTTTTAAATTATTTATTTATAATCATTTATAAACAAAATTAAATAAACCCATGACAAATTTGATACCTTTCTAATTAGTCAATTTTGAAAATAGTTTTTTATGTAAAATTTTTATTTAGTAAAATACAATTTAATATATTTTAAAAATTGAATATTAATGCGATAATTAAAAAAAAAATTACATTAATATTAATGGATGTTAATTAATTAATCAAATGAATTCGTAAGAACGTTAAACATAATTTTATTTTAAAATTTTATAAATATTAATTTATTAGTTTAAAAGCTATCGACAACAATATTATTAAAAATGGTTAAATAACACATTTTTTGTGTAATTTTAAGCAAAAAATTTTATCGAAAATAGTACCTTCTCTAATTAAGTCCTAAAAATTATAAAGGAAATATTCCGCTAAATTTGCGCGACAAATGAGAAAAAAATTATGAAAATAAATTTAATGATTAATAATAATAATCTATATTATTATATGAAATTTTGTACGAAACAAAAATTTGAAATGTTAATTATGTATTTCATTAAAAAATTGTATTTAAAAGGCATGTATGTTACAAACCTTATATGAACAATATATAATAATAGAGTGTTTGACAGTAGTAAATAATAAATATATATTTATTTTTAGATATCTGTTTAAGTCTTGGGAATGCTAGAAATAAACTTTTTTGTTTAATTTTTTTCTCAAATTTATAGTGCTTTTAATTCAATAAATTTATTGAAATAAAACAATTTGCTATATGATTTAAAACAGACGGTCTATTAATTAGCTGCGAGTGACGTCACAAAACAATAAACGCATCGAATGAACCTATTTTCTATGGTATTTTCTTATGGATGGTAATGTTTGTTTTGAGTTTAAAGTGTGAATTATCATCCTAAATTAGATTTTATTTTGTGTTTTGTTTATTTAAGGATTTTCGATTTCTTCAAGCAAGTTTTAGTCACTTTTTTCATTTTTTTATTGCTATAGGCACATAAATAAATAGTTTTTTAGGTATTTCTATGTTAGTATTCAAACACTGAGGTACTACATACCATTTATAGGACATTTTTTTACCTAAAAAACAGTAAAAACACAGAATAAAAACAAACACTTGAATACCATATATTTGTGCGTGAGTTTACTGCGCTGTGACGTCATTGTAACGCTATGCTAGAAATGAACGTTTTAGTAGCAAATTCGGAAATGAGAACACTTGATTTGAAATGTAGTCATAATTAAATATACTATTTTAATAATTTTGCGTAGCAAATTAGATAAATATCTCTCTAGATTTATGTATCATTCTAAACTTTTTTTAAAAGTTTGTCAAATACTCTATTATGTGACATAAATAATTTAAATTAATATGCAAATTAAAAATTTGCGTTTAAAGTTATCGAACGAAATTGTTGCAACAAAAGATATGATTAAATTTTAAAATGTCATAATATAAAAAAAATTATTAAAATATTGAATTTCGGTTTCAATGTTATAAATTACAAAAATAAATGACTAATAAGTCAAAAAAGTAATTAAAATAAAATTTGTTTTATTAATTTACAATTTTTATTATTATTAATAAAACTGCTTATGTTCGTAAATATAAATTTTATAGTTGTAATTAAAAATTAGCAGTTTTGTAAAATTTATTAATTTTAAAAAAATATTTAAATTTTTTTTATATACCGACATTGTTGGGTAAAAATAATTCTTATATTTTTTATTTTTAAATAGTAAAAAAAATATTTATAGAAACAATATTTAATTTTCCAATTTAATTTCAAATAATTATAATTTTATATATAAATTATAATTTCAATAAAAATGATAATATTTTATTTAAATGTGAGAAAATATATACATTTTATAAATAAATATATGTAATGATCGGTGGCAATCATAATTAAATCACTTGAAAATTTTTGGAAAATCAATAAGTTTCTAATAATTATTTTAATTGTAAGTGAAAATTTATTATAATTTATTAATATTTAAAGTGTAAACTTTTTTAGGCGCGTTTAGTACTTTTTGTTAGTACTAAATTTAACTGAGCCATTATGCTCGGCTATATAATGTTCATTTCGGCTTAAGTCGACTAACTGCGAAAGGAAAAGTCAACATAATGATATGATGATACAGATAAATGCCACTCAGAGCAAAATTTATCAGAGTAATTTATACTTAATTATAATTATATAAATGTTATTATTTTGTATATTACTTTGTCAATATACAACGCAAAAATTCTTGTATTTTGTATTATTAATTTTGCCTTGTTGAAATTTACACTTTTGCCGTGTGATATTAAGCACACATATTTTTTTTTAAGTTTTATTTTTTTTTAAAATTTTGTATTATTGCAAAAAATTTCATTTTTGTGAAATTATATAAACTACAACTTTTTTAATTTAATTTTTTTTCATCTTTCTTTTTAATGTTATTTAATTTTATATATATATTTATTATTCTCTATATATGTTTTTAATAAATTAGTTATAGCTTTTGCCAAGTCAATTTAATCTAATTGTGGAGATAATGACTTATGCTATTAACATTTTAAAATTATCATTTTGCATATTAGAGAATTATTTAAATTATTTATTGTTATAATGCGTATATTATATATCATTTATAATATTCATATATCAATTTTGTTGTAAAAATTATTAATTGAAAAAAAAAATATAAGAATTATTTTTCAAGCTTCTCATTCATACGTGACGATCTTTAAAATACACTAATAGTATAAATTGATATAAATTCAATATAAATTTTAAAGAGAAAAATTAAATATACAATTATTAATACATTAATAATATACATTGATATAAATTCAATATAAATTTTAAAGAGAAAAATTGAATATAAAATTAATAATATTTACTCAAATAAAATATTGTTGAAAAGTAATGATTATTTTATTTAAAATTTTAATAAAAAACGTACAAAATTTACTAATTTTGTTGTATTTTCGGTTTTAAATTTCATTTGGGGTTTAAGTTATAATTGGTATATATAGTCCTTAAATCGGATAAATTTAGTCCACATATCGGTTAGTTAAAGTCCACAAATCGGTTTATTATAGTCCACATATCAGGTTTATTTTGTCACAATCGGGTTAATTTCGTCACAATCGGGTATACATACACATTCATACACACATATACAGAGAGACAGACAAACAATAACACACAATTTACACTATCAGACAAACCCCCCCTTCATGTATTCTGAACAATTAAAAAAGAAGATAACATTAATTTAATTTATAAAAATTTCAAATATCATTAATTATTACATTTTAAAAAAATAATAATACAATTTATTAACAATATATATTTTTAATCAATAAGTATTAATTAAAAAAATATATTTAAAAAAATTATATTATTGTTTTTTTAACATGTCATAATATCAATAAAATAAAATTTTTATAAATAAAATTAATAAATGTTATTTTTTAATTATTCTTCATTCCTTTCAGGCACTTATTAAAAGAAACCTTGATAACAAACAGTAAAAAATATTTTCAAATGTATAAGAAATATACATTTGTAAATATTTTGTTGCTGTTTGGTATAAAAATTAAATTTAATACGTACCAACACTTATCTTTTATAATATTGATAATAAAATTTTTGAAAATTTATAGCAAAATAAAATAATAGCAAAATAAAATAATATATGTAACTTATACAATTAAAAAAATTAATTGTATATATTACACATAAAATAAAACAAAAAAAAATGTTGAATAGAAAAAGTTACACAATAAAAACAATTTAATAAAATTAAATAAAAAAAATGTATAAAATATTTAAAAATCGTCTATTGAATTATACACGCTTTTGTATGCGAATTGACTAAACAATAAATCACGTGTACTATAGTCTTTGAAACAAAACAAAAGTGTGCAATGTGTATAACTTTATTATTTTTAAACATTTTATTAATTTTTATTATTTAGTGGTTAATATATGAATATTTCCAAAAATAATTTATCAATGTTATAAAAGGTACCGCCTCCAAATTTAAGTCCCTAAGAAGAGGAGACGCTTAATGAATTATAATTAAAAGGTTAAGGGCTAAAATTGTTCTAGATTGTTATGTGAGACTTCCAATAAAATTAAATTTTCCCCAATGAATGTCTTTACACTGTCCGACAATGACATTGACACGACGACGACAGATCATCATTTTTATATTTTATAATTTGTTAAACAAAATATAAAATATGAAAATGATGATTTGAAGTCGTTGTGTTAATGTCATTATCGGATAGTGTAATTTCAATCATTACAAATTTAATAATATTTTTGTTCTCGCATAAGAAAATTGAAAAATATTATCCCTACACCGATTACATGTATACAAAACATACGACAGGCATACATTAAACAGACATACATAATCACAGACATACAAACACAGTAAAAACTCAGTCACTTTCCGAAGACGACGATATTAAACGACGTCGCTTAGCTTCCGGTAAACAGAGTCCGGACGTACCGGGTCTGTTACCTTCAGCTACGCGACATCTTAATTGTGAATCAGTATATATTG
Organism: Aspidapion aeneum; assembly: GCA_963576565.1. Classification (NCBI taxonomy): domain Eukaryota; kingdom Metazoa; phylum Arthropoda; class Insecta; order Coleoptera; family Brentidae; genus Aspidapion; species Aspidapion aeneum. The sequence goes on from CAUYVT010000060.1 coordinate 22,583, forward strand.
GAATATTTAATTGATTTCGCGATAAATTAAGTCCCACTTGAAGCATAAAATCATCAAAATTATCGTCGTTTTCGAAATATTCATCGAAAGCGTCTCGCATTTCTGTATCAGTATCGATAACGATGTTTGCATTTGCCAGTGTTGGTGGGGCAATTTGACGATCAAGTCGACGAACAAACTGCGGCTGACGTGGCATTGGGAAAATAGGCACAACATTAGTTTCAACTAAATCTCGAAAGACATCTTTGAAAACAACGTTACGTGTGGTACTGCTGCCGGTTTTCCGGATGGAGAATTGACCCTGCACCGAAGAATTTGCAATGTACAATTTAATGTCATGCGGAGATCCAACACGTGAGAAAGCCACATATAACTGTCCGTGCGAAAAACATGGCCTTTCCAGATATACACCAACTTTCTGAAATGTTTGGCCTTGCGACTTATTAATTGTAATTGCGAATGCTAATTTGACTGGAAATTGAAGTCTACGGACTTTTCCGGGTATATGTGGAAATTCACGTACCAATTCAAAACGTGGTACGTAGACAATCCTTCCGCGATTAGCCCCACCAGTCAATGATTCGAGGATCAAGAGATCGTCCTTCATCTCTTTAACAATCAACCTCGTCCCGTTGCACTGTTGCATCTCAACATCCAAATTCAAAAGTAACATGACCACCGCGCCAATTTTTAATTTTAAATTATGGGGAGGTAAGCTGCCTCCACCTAACGCGTTAATGACATCTAATGGAATGTGAAAATCATTCTGGTCGTCGTACTCATGTACGTCAACTGCAAAGTAAGTTCGTGCCCGACCGGGGATCATGTTACTTAGGACATATTCATTAATTTCGTCGACCACGTTATTTGTTGGTGTTAGTATTGCTCTGTCTGCAAAATTGAAGGTTTTATCGGTCGAGAACAACCAATTTAAAAGTGCTTGTTTTGACCAGACCAAGTACTCTGATGTTATTTCGATTAAATCGACTGGAGCCCCTACAGTGCGCGTGCTAAAATTTTTAATTCTTCCCTCCCCCATAGCCAAAATGAATTCCGTAAACCTTTCGAAATCTATTTGAACTAAATGTTCATCTATATTTCGAACGTTTGCGTATTCTTTCGCGGCACAACGCACACGTAAGTTTTCCCGGAGTGAAACTTTTCTCATGCAGGGCCAAAGATCTGAACGCTTAAGACAGTTGGCCACAATTTCGTGTTCATAACCACGAATAATAATTGGCAAAGTTTGCCGAAAATCCCCACCAAACAAAAACAACTTTCCACCGAAGGCTTTGTCGTATATTCCCATAAGATCGCGAAAATAACGATCGACTGCAGAAACAATATTCGAACTCACCATACTTGCCTCATCCCATATAATGAGATGAGCTTTACGCAGTTCATTCGACATATCGTGTTCTACAGGCCAACCGACTTTCGTGGTCTTATCAAAGAAAATAGGCATTTTAAACCCTCGATGCGAAGTTTTCCCCCCTATTAATAATGACGCTGCAATCCCCGTAAACGCAACCGGAATTGTGCTCAAATTTGCCTTCCTGCAATGCCATAATATAACATTATAAAGAAAAGTTTTGCCGGTTCCTCCTGGTCCGTCCAAAAAAAGCAAATTTAAATTGGGTGCGTTAATCGTACCGGATCGAGAATTGACGTAGTCTATGTCAAAGTTTAATGTCGTTATTAATTGTTGGTCGTCAAGTCGTCCTGTAATGGCCAATATACAAAAAATTACTTCGTTATAAACAGACCGCTGATGGTCCGTTAGAGATGCAACGGTGAAGGTTTCGTGGCGTTGCCTGTTAAGTTGTTGTTCGTCAAGTTCGTCGTCGATACCTCTCATAAATTGATTGATGGGCTCCGGAATGGCCGCTTGCGCTTCTTCCAAAGAACTCGCTTCGGGATCGTTGAAAAACGCGAACACAATCAAATCAACATCATCCCTAAGTGCTCGCATTATCGATTCGATTCGTTGAAGAGCTAAACGTAGAGCCACCGGTCTCGTGTAGCCCATCAGAATCAAATCGTTAATGCAATGCGGATCTTTAAATTCTGTCCATAAATCCATCATAGTGTTGCCCAATCTCTCAGCGGCGGTCAAACATATAACAGCAAAAAAACGACGAAAACGCTTCGGTGCGTCGCGTAGGGCAGCTTCACGAAGTGCGGCTTGATAACATTGGGCATTATCTAGAAGATTGAGTCGTTCACATGCGACAACAAAATCGGAACAAACTTCACCCCTGACGGTTCTTAAATCTTCGAATGATTGAGCTCCACGAACGTGTTGCAACAAAATGCGCATATGAAACAGCTGCACGTTTCGTGGCGACACTTCCCATAGATTTCCAAACATCTTAGATATTTGACGACGAGGGTTCCATTGTCCATTTTTGTCATCCCACGTATAATGCTCAGGGATTTCTACGTATTTATAATTTCGGGCATTTGGATCGTTACGATTGAGCGCGAAATAGGCCATTAGCCGCGACGGTGTATTTAAATTATTTTCGATAACATCATCGGGAGCACTTGGATCGAATAAGATGTTATGCTCACCGGGAAGGTGCAATGGTAAGCAATTTACAGAATGTGATCTACCGTTCATATGATAACCTAGAATACGCCAAGAAGCCTCCATACTTCCTAACCAACGCGCGTTCACAAATTCTGTAATTTCATCGTATATAATCACTCTGTTCCCGTTGTTATTGCTGACAATTTTAAAATCGATATTTTCATCATTTTTAAAAATATATTTAAACAAATATTTAAGACAATATAATGATCCACATACCTCGAGATTTATATGGCATCGATATTTGAGAGCTAAGTATCGATTATATGGTACGATCCAAGAATTATCATATACTTCATTTTGCCTATGTATAACGTGATTATCTCTTGGCCTCTTGTACTCTGGAGAAGCATAAAAATCACGGAAGTTCATGACAGTATTATCGCGAAAACTTTTCGGATAATACTTCGAACATTGCCCGTCTTTCATACATTTAGCTTCGGGATGATTCACGCCACACTTGCGATGAATGTAATTCTCCGCCACCACACCATATAAAATCGGTTCTTGGTTTCGGTCAGGTATCGATGCCGATATATAAGAGTCAACTTTTTCGGGACTGTCAATCTTATCTTCTGCTACAAAAGTGAAGATGATATGAGCATGGGGTAGCCCTCTCTTCTGGAATTCTATAGCATAATGGTAATTAAGTACAATGCCGAAAAGTTGTTTTTTAACAAAATCGTCGAGCAGTTCCATCAACTTTTGATTGAAAACGCGACATACCAAATCCGGCCTGTGCTGCCATTTTTGGTGATGTGTTAAATTATCTTTAATTTCAGGCCAATTTGGATTACATGTCATAGTTACAAACAGATCTGGTTTACCATGTCGTGATACAATAGTCATAGCATCCAGATACAATCTGCTTTTATGACGATCACCGGCACCGAATGATGCCGGCAATATTGTAATTTTACCAACCTGCGCGTTCAATTCTGCGGCTTGATTTCTTAAATGAGCTGATAATGCCAAATAAGTGGCTGAACGATAAATACGAGGATGATTTCGGAACCACCATAAACGATTTGTTTCCTCTTTTACGTAGGCGTCCACCAAGTATTGTTGAAACAATTTTCCTGACGAATGGAGCAAATCAAATGTACCGGGCCCGTTGCGAATTTGCATTCTAAAACGATAATATTCGTAAAACGTTACACGTTTGTCTTCAAAATTATGCCGCAATTCGCCTACCGCTAAGCCCATTTCTCCGCGAGGAAACAAAAGAGGGTAGACAAAAGGGTCTGCCAATTTATTTAAATTTTTAATTTCATTTTGGTGTTGTACATCTGGTCGTCGAGGATAAATTTTAAGCGTAACATCTATTGGCGGTTCTCCTTGAAAAACAGCAGCAATCTCACTTCTACTTTGCTCCAAATCCAAATTTTGTAGTTCGCGATTTAAGTCATCCTTAAACGCTAATACTAAATTTTCTAAAGGAACATTAGCCTGTTTTAATTCGTCAATTTTTTCCTTCATCGTTGCAAACGCCGCAATATAAGGGTTTTCGCGACGAAGTGTTATTTCAACCATATTAAGAATGCCTCTCGGTATCTCTTCCAAAAAATCGACTCTACGCTCTACAGCTTCCTGAGCATCTAAAAAGTAGTATTGATTATAACGAACCGGTTCGTTTGGTTCAGGAGTTTGTATAGGTAGATCGGCAGTATGATGATAAATTTGACCGTGAATAGCGAAATGCCATGCTCCTTGTCCTTCAACCCTTGGTTGAGGAACAGTAGCAGGTGTCTTAAAAGAAGCCATAGCAAAAACACTATTCACACGTCGAATTTGCTCACGAAATATTGTCAGACGTGGCCCATCATCGCACCACAAATGTTCAAATTCTGGCGGAGACCCCAAAAGAGGTGGCGGGGATATATTACCATAAAAACAACAATTATTAAAAGCCACCATTCCAGTACGTGTCATTCTTGACAATTTGTGCTCCCTTTGATAAAACAATGCACCACATGTGGGACACGCATCACTCAAATTGCCAATATGATGTACGACAACAACATTTTCTGCACCTATATTTTGACCCTGAACAATCCCCAATTTATATTGTCGACTACGTCGTACTGGTGCATGATTACGACGAGCTTGAGGTACCGGAAGCGGAACGATTTGCGGTGCTATGTTTTCTTCATCATTGTCCGAGCAAGGGGCGCCTAACTGAATTGGTACCACAGGCATTCTAATATGATTGTCGTCGCTTGACAAAATCTGTGCTACGGTGGGTTGTACGATTTCATTATCAACATTATCGTTTACACGCACAGAAGTCTCGGTAATATTAGATTGTGGTTGAGACTGTTGTAACGATGCGATATTGAATCGTTCTAAACTAACTGTAAGTTCAGATACAGATTGCTGTTGCGCGGGAACAATCGTTTGTACTTGAACATTTCGTTGTTCAACCCCAACGTCGCAATTAGGTACAGGTTGATTAAATTTGATATTTTTATTACTGTTATGTTCAAACGAACATAACGATAATAAAACTATCAAATCTTTATCAATAACGGCCTGTGTGGGATTCACCTGATTGTTATTTTGTTCCGTAGCCTCAGATTGTCTAATTGTTGCTCGAGTCTGAATTCGACGAACGTTGGATTGACGTTCGTTAAATGCAAAACGTCGTCTTTGAGAATTGCTTGCGTCATTACTGCTACCTTGTCCAGATAGCAACTCAGCAATACGATTGTCAACGACGGCGTCTCGTGCTAACAACACCCTTAAAATATTTCTCGATACTGATATCATACCTGTTGTTGCTTTTTTTGTAAATTTTCCTTTACTTTTTTTAGGCGTCATGGTTCATTCGGTTCAAATTTGAAAAAATTGAAATTTTGATAATTTTGAATTTTGGCCACTGGAAATCTGGAAAAAAAAATAAAAATAAAAAACAATTAAAAATTTAGAAAAAAAAATTATCAAAAAAAAAAGAAAATACTAGAAAAAATTAATTAAAAAAATGGATTTATGACAAATTTGATACCTTTCTAACTGGCATATTAGCACATTTTAACTGAAGCTATAATAATTAGCTTTGAAAACAGTTTTTTGTAAATATCTCAAAAATTAAAATTCCTATGTAGTTTTTAGTTAAAATACGAATTTTTAAGCCAATACTCTATTAAAAAATTAGAATTTTTTTAATTTTTTAATTGTTAAAAATCTGTCATTGGCATTAATGCATTTTGACCAAAATCTAATTAGATCGTTAAAATGTCAAACACTAATTTTCCTAAAAGTTTTATGAAAACTGGTTTATCGATTTAGAAGCTATCGTGTTATGAACAAAAAAAAAATACAAACACGCACACATACAAACAAACGTCACAACATTTTGTTATCATAGATTAAAATACATATAAATAATATATTTTTAGTATTATCTCAAAAAATGTTTTTTGAAAAAGCTTAAGAAGATAAAAAAAAGTTAAAAAAAAATCGAAAAAAAAAAAAATTTTTTTTAAATATTAAAATTTTTTTTAAAGAAATGGAAAAGAAAATTTTGAAAAAAAATTAAAAAATTTGAAAAAACAAAATTAAAGAAAATTTTTTTTTGAAAAAAAATACTAAAAAAAAAATTCCGAAAATGGATTTATAACCCTTATAATCAAGTTAATTTATTCAAGGTTAGTGATATTTTTTTTCAATTTTTTTATATTTTTTTTACCAAATTTTTTTTATTTTTATAATTTTTTTCTAAATTTTTTTTATTTTTCAAGATGAAATATACTTTTTAATATTTTAAACGTAAAAAAAAACTTTTTTTAAAAATTTTCTTTTCTAAATTTTTTATTTTTCTTATTTTTTTTTTTATTTTTGTTTTCTTTTTAATTTTTTTTTTAAATTTGCCTTTTTATTTTTTTAAAATTATTTCGAAATTTTTTTTTCAACTTTTTATTTTTTACTTTCCTATCTTTCCTAAAAATTTTTTTTTGATATTATGCTAAAAATATATTATTTGGATGTATTTTGATTTATTCTGGCAAATTGTCGTGACGTTTGTTTATGTATGTGTGTGTATTTTTTTTCTGTCTGTAACACAATAGCTTCTAAATTGGTAAACCGATTTTCATAAGAAAAATAATTTTAATTTTTAATGCTAAAAACAATTTTTTAATAACTAAAAAATTTAAAAAATGTTAATTTTTTAATGAAATATCGCATTAATATGAGGTTTTCGAAATATAGTAGACTACATTTGATTTAATAATTCGTGTTATAACCAAAAACTTCGCAAAAGTTTTAGGTTTTGAGATATTTATCAAAAACTTTTTTCAAAGCAAATTATTATAATTTCACTTAAAATGTGCTAATATGCTAGCTACAAAGGTCAAATCTGTTATAAATCCATTTTCGGAATTTTTTTTTGAGTATTTTTTTTCCAAAAAAAATTTTCTTTAATTTTGTTTTTTCAAATTTTTTAATTTTTTTTCAAAATTTTCTTTTCCATTTTTTTAAAAAAAAATTTTATATTTAAAAAAAAAATAATTTTTACAAAAACATAATTTTGATGCAAAAAAAAAATACGTACATGACAATTGGTCTAAATTTAGCCGAATCTTAAATATCGTAGAAATAAAGGGGTAGACTACCCTGGAGAAACAACCGGTATAGTTACTTTAATTCCTCTAAAATTTAAATCAACTATCCTCAAATAATGGTTTTTATTTTAATTTATTAGAAAGATATGGCCACTATAGTTGACATTTGCAATCCTGAATTTGGAATTTATTATAACTTTGGCTGCGTGATTATCCGAGTCCATTGTTTCTGTTGCATCCAAAACGGAAAACGGAAGTACAGAGAACGCTGAACATTTAGGGGTATTCAAATGAAAATAAGGCGAAACTTACTCTCAAACTTTATTGATAATTAGACTTGGCATTTGCAATCCTGAATTCGTAATTTATTGTAGCTTTGGCTGTTTTAGGGTATTCGAATGAAAATAAAGTAAAACATATGCCTTTAAAGTAAATTGTTAACCATAATTTAATTGGCATTTGTAATGTTAAATTTGGAATTTATTCTAGCTTTGACTGTATGATTAGCCGGATCCATTATTGTTTCGGTTGCGTTTAAAACGGAAAACAAACTTACAAAGAACGCCGATAATTGACAGCGGTATTTAAATAAAAAAAAAGGCCAAAAGAAATTTATTGTAGGCTTGGTTATTTGATTAGCGAATTCATTGTCGTTTCTGTTGTGTCCAAAATGGAAAACGAAATTACAAAAACCGCTGATTATTTCAACGTTTGCTGAGAAGAAAACCAGATTAAACTTACCCTTAAAGTATATTGATAACCAGGATTTTCATTCATCAGATATGGCCACCATAGGTTGACATTTGTTATGCTGAATTGAGAATTTATTAAAGCACTGGCTGTATGATTAGCTGATTCCACTGTTTTTTCAGTTGCGTCCAAAACAGAAATGTCAACAACGTATTTGCCTAAGTTTGATCCTCCGATTGAGACATTAAATGATCCGACTTCTATAAATTAATTAAAATTAAATAAAACGTTACAAAATTCGTAAATTAATTAAGTTAACTAAGCGAATATTCGTAATTATAATTAGTTTTAAACAATTAATATTTGAGCCCTAAAGATGCCTTAGAAATAGGGCTGAAACGTTGGTGCTTTTATAAGAGTTTAATCTTTGCATATAATAATATTTTTTTAAATTTTTTAATTATTAAAAATCTGTCATTGGCATTAATGCATTTTGACCAAAATCTAATTAGATCGTTAAAATGTCAAACACTATTTTTCCTAAAAGTCTTATGAAAACTGGTTTATCGATTTAGAAGCTATCGTGTTATGAACAAAAAAAAAATACAAACACACACACACACAAACAAACGTCACAACATTTTGTTATGATAGATTAAAATACATATAAATAATATATTTTTAGTATTATCTCAAAAAATGTTTTTTGAAAAAGCTTAAGAAGATAAAATTTTTTTTTTTTTAAATATTAAAATTTTTTTTAAAGAAATGGAAAAGAAAATTTTGAAAAAAAATTAAAATATTTGAAAAAACAAAATTAAAAAAAATTTTTTTTTGGAAAATACTAAAAAGAAAATTCCGAAAATGGATTTATAATCCTTATAATCAAGTTAATTTATTCAAGGTTAGTGATATTTTTTTTCAATTTTTTTTTATTTTTTTTACCAAATTTTTTTTATTTTTATAATTTTTTTCTAAATTTTTTTTATTTTTCAAGATGAAATATACTTTTTAATATTTTAAACGTAAAAAAAAACTTTTTTTAAAAATTTTCTTCGCCAAATTTTTTATTTTTCTTATTTTTTTTTTATTTTTATTTTCTTTTTAATTTTTTTTTTTAAATTTGCCTTTTTATTTCTTTAAAATTATTTCGAAATTTTTTTTTCAACTTTTTATATTTTACTTTCGTATCTTTCCTAAAAAATTTTTTTTGATATTATGCTAAAAATATATTATTTGGATGTATTTTGATTTATTCTGGCAAATTGTCGTGACGTCTGTTTGTGTATGTGTGTGTATTTTTTTTCTGTCTGTAACACAATAGCTTCTAAATTGGTAAACCGATTTTCATAAGAAAAATAATTTTAATTCATTAATGCTAAAAATAATTTTTTAATAATTAAAAAATTAAAAAAATGTTAATTTTTTAATGAAATATCGCATTAATATGAGGTTTTCGAAATATAGTAGACTACATTTGATTTAATAATTCGTGTTACCAAAAACTTCGCAAAAGTTTTAGGTTTTGAGATATTTATCAAAAACTTTTTTCAAAGCAAATTATTATAACTTCACTTAAAATGTGCTAATATGCTAGCTACAAAGGTCAAATCTGTTATAAATCCATTTTTGGAATTTTTTTTTTAGTATTTTTTTTCCAAAAAAAAAATTCTTTTATTTTGTTTTTTCAAATTTTTTAATTTTTTTTCAAAATTTTCTTTTCCATTTTTTTAAAAAAAAATTTATATTTAAAAAAAAAATAATTTTTACAAAAACATAATTTTGATGCAAAAAAAAATACGTACATGACAATTGGTCTTAATTTAGCCGAATCTTAAATATCGTAGAAATAAAGGGGTAGACTACCCTGGAGAAACAACCGGTATAGTTACTATAATTCCTCTAAAATTTAAATCAACTATCCTCAAATAATGGTTTTTATTTTAATTTATTAGAAAGATATGGCCACCACAGTTGACATTATCCTGAATTTGGAATTCATTATAACTTTGGCTGCGTGATTATCCGAGTCTATTGTTTTTGTTGCATCCAAAACGGAAAACGAAAGTACAGAGAACGGTGAACGTTTAGGGGTATTCAAATGAAAATAAGGCGAAACTTACTCTCAAACTTTATTGATAATTGGACTTGGCATTTGCAATCCTGAATTCGTAATTTATTGTAGCTTTGGCTGTTTTAGGGTATTCGAATGAAAATAAAGTAAAACATATGCCTTTAAAGTAAATTGTTAACCATAATTTAATTGGCATTTGTAATGTTAAATTTGGAATTTATTCTAGCTTTGACTGTATGATTAGCCGGATCCATTATTGTTTCGGTTGCGTTTAAAATGGAAAACAAACCTACAAAGACGCCGATAATTGACAGCGGTATTTAAATAAAAAAAAAGGCCAAAAGAAATTTATTGTAGCCTTGGTTATTTGATTAGCGAATTCATTGTCGTTTCTGTTGTGTCCAAAATGGAAAATGAAATTACAAAAACCGCTGATTATTTCAACATTTGCTGAGAGAAAAACCAGATTAAACCTACCCTTAAAGTATATTGATAACCAGGATTTTCGTTCATCAGATATGGCCACCATAGGTTAACATTTGCTATGCTGAATTGGAAATTTATTAAAGCACTGGCTGTATGATTAGCTGATTCCACTGTTTTTTCAGTTGCGTCCAAAACAGAAATGTCAATAACGTGTTTGCCTAGGTTTGATCCTCCGATTGAGACATTAAATGATTCGACTCCTATAAATTAATTAAAATTAAATAAAACGTTACAAAATTCGTAAATTAATTAAGTTAACTAAGCGGATATTTGTAATTATAATTAGTTTTAAACAATTAATATTTGAGCCCTAAAGATGCCTTAGAAATAGGGCTGAAACGTTGGTGCTTTTATATGAGTCTAATCTTTGCATAATATAAATATAAAAATATTGGAGAGAAATTGGAAAAAATTAGAAAAACACTGACTAACCTGTTGTCTTGCTAACTGTTGTTGATATTGATATATCGTCACCATACACCTGATTTGTTGCATAAATAACTACTGGTCTGTCAATTCCAGCATATACGTAGTATTCAAAAGTAGTAGTAAGTCTTTTTCTCATACTAAAAATTTTGTTCTTTTTATTAAAATGTCATGTTTTATCATCACATATTGTAACATAGATATACCGAGTGGTCAAAAATGTGTGTTGATAACTTTTTGGGTAATATTTGAACAATTATAAAAAACAATCCATTAGTTATCAGAAAAGAGATTTTTATCAAAATATCCCGCTATATTGTTTTTAAAGAATGAGTTTTTTAATTTCGATTTTTATGTGTTATCAGCAAAAACCTTTTTAGTCTGAATTTCGCGGTTAATATTTATTTGATGATAAATTCTTTAATTTTTAAGCAATGTACATAATGCAACAAATAGTGATCCTGGTCTGATAAACCGTGCTAATAAGAAGAAAGAAAATAATTTCACCACTTTAAAGTTTAAGATAAGAAACAAAATTGCAATTTTTTTATTAAATGAAGAAAACCATATTTTTATTATAAAAAATTATTCTGAAAAAAAAATTATCTTGATGTTTTATTTGTTTGAGTCTCAAACAGTTAGTATCGAAATTTCCCACAACTATGGCTCATATTTTTTTACAGTAATTTCATAGTTTAAGCCTATTTTTGGCCAGAAATATTTTTAAATGGGGTAGTAGAACTGGTGGTACATTCTTGGACATCGAATTGCCCAACAATGGTCCATTCACATATTTTCTACTATATAGTCTAGCATTTTGAAGCACAACAATAATTATTTAGAACTCAAATTTAGAAAAATGTTGTCTCTTAGTATTGTACTAACCAAAATTTTGCCAATAAACAGTAAAAAAATAAATTCAACATTATGACTTATATTTCGTAATTTGATTTTAAAAACAGCTTTTTTTGAGAAAATAAAAATGCAAAACAAAAAAAAAATTCAAAAAATTAAAATTTTTAGAAAAAAAAATATAAAAAAAAAATTAAAAAAAATTATTTTTGGAAAAATTTAATTTTTTTTAACTTGTGATGAAAAAATTTTTACTAAAAAAATACTGAAAAAAAAAGTTAAAAAAAAAATATAATTTTGAAAAAAAAAAAAAAAAAATTTTTTTAGAAAAATAACATTTTTTTTAATGTAAAAAAAAATATTAAAAAAAAAAAATAATATACAAAATTTTTTTGAAATTTTTTTTTATTTTTTTTAAATTTTATTTGAAAAAATTGGGACAAAAAAAATGTTATCAAAAAAATACTAAAAAAAAAAATTATAATTTTTTAAAAAATTAAGAAAAAAAATTAAAAAGAAAAATTAAAAAAAAAAAAATAAAAAAAAAAAAATAATTTTTAAATAATTTATAAAAAATTTTTTTTACTTTAAGGATTGAAAAAAATTTTAACAAAAAATACTGGAAAAAAAAAAAATTTTGGAAAAAAAAATATTAGGAAACAAAAAAATTTTGGAAAAAAAAATTTTAAGAAAAAAAAAAATTTAGAAAAAAAATTTTTTTTTCTAAAAATAATTTGCAAAAATTTTTTTTTACTTTATGGATTCAAAAAAATTCAATTTAATCAAAAACTAATTTACTTAAAAAAGCTACAATAGACCTATTAGTTTGGTTTGGTTTGGTTCGGTTCGATTTAGTTCGGTTCGGTTTAATTCAATTCAGTTTGGTTTGGTTTGGTTCGGTAAGGTTCAGTTCAGTTCAGTTCGGTTTGGTTTGGTTTGGTTTAGTTCAGTTCGATTCATATATACTTAAAAAGTCACAATAGACCCATTAGTAGTTGTAATATAAAAACTTAATCAAAAACTACTGACACTTATTTTTTATATTCTTGAGAATTAATGAATATATTGTCAATACATGATCGTTTGTTTTTATTTGGTCTAGTTACTTCAAATATTGTCTGCTCATAATTATATGAGGTCAAGAGCTCTAGGATTTTGTTCCTTTTTTGACATTCCTCTCTTTTCAGAGTTTCGATTTCCCTTCAAAAATTTATATTAAAGTCCTTTCCCAACATTACCTATATTTTTCATGTACTTTTCTGATCAAAATCTCAAAGAGATCATAGAAAATGTCAAAGACTCCCAGACATGATCGATAAATACAAAAAATTACCATTTTTTTAGTCTTACTTATTGCTGTACATAATTCAAAGTGTCCTTCTAAATTGTAGTCATTAAAAATATCTAGTTCTTGAAAATCATGCACATCCCTTTGAGAATAAATTAATACACCCCCTCTCTTCTTGTATTTTCTAGAAAATGTTGATACCAAGTTGTATCCCTCAACATTGCAGATATTTTCTTCCCCTGGCTGCAATCAGTGCTCAGATATACATACTATTTCTGGTTTGTTTCTTGAAGTCTCGAAGAAAGCTTCAAGATTTCCGAGAGCTGTTTTGATGCCCCTTATATTTTGGTGAAAGATTGTAAATTCACTATGCTTGTTTTCCCATGTTCTATTTACTTTCTTTATTGATGTACTTTGAGTAGGCATCAATGTGTGCACATCTCTAGCACTGTGTTGAAAAGTATGTAGGGCATCATCCTGTATCATAGTGTTTTGTAGGTCGAAAAAAACAATGCTGGTTTAGATATCTCAAGGGCTCTGGCTTTATTTGTTTTGAATTGTTTTGGATTTTCATCCTTTCATTTACAGGAGTTAATGATCTGCTTATGTCTTTAGCCTCAAAAGAATCTCTACAATATAGCTTGCATAATGTTGGTCTTTCTATTGTCATATTTTGAAATATGGTGATCTTGAGGTTTGGAGAGATGGGTTGTCGAAGCTTTTCTAGTCGTTCCAAAATCTTCACATTTTCTCTAACATAGCTGAGCTCTTTGTTGAGGGATGTTCCAATATTTATCTGTTTTTGTTTAATTTTTTGAAAAATATACTCTTTATTTAGATGCAGGAAAAGTTGTCTTCGACTGTTTACATCCCAGCATATGTCATATGACATTATATTTTGTGGAAAGACAATTCCAGCAGCATCAATGAAACTTGCTTTAGTGGCTTCCAATGCTCTTTTTAGTATAGCATTTTGTTTTAAAATAAAACGATTTAGAACTGGCTTATTTTTGCTTAAAGGACAGCTTACTATTATTAAATGTGTATGTAAAGTATTGTTTACTATTTGATGGAGCAGGTTGAGATCAATATTTTGATTTTTTAAAGCATTTTGTGGGCCACAGAATAATATCATTTTATCATTTGAGTCAAGTTTTTCTGCTCGGAGCAAAGCATTCTGCATCACCTCATTAAATGAACAGTTTTTCAGATATTGGTTGTTTATATCAAAATTTCCATCCGTGAATTTCTTACTCCAATTGATACTTCCCTTCAGAAAACTATTTGAAATCAATAGTAGGTGGGATTTTTTCTTGTAAGTAGAAATTTGCACGTTTTTCTGTGCTTACAGTTTTATGAGATGTGCTTTCGCAAGATCAGTCTGGGTCTCGGTCTAGGTTGATCTTGCAACTTGTATTTTTAGAAGGGTATTTATCAGAAGTATTTCCTCTACCATGTCATCATCTAGCTCTGTTTGTATGGCACATGTTTGCTGGTGATATGATTGGGTTGATGAAGTTTGTGATGATACTGTTTTTTGAGAATAAGGATCTGTTTGCATCATAATGCTTTTGTATTCTATGTTAGTTGTTTGGCACGATCTTTCTACATAGTTAATTTTTTGATTGCATAGTGTAGAAAGCTCTTTCTTTGTCCTATTTAAATCTCGCTATAGTAAGAGAACTTGATTTTTGTAGTTTTCTAGTTTACAGTTTAAGTTCTGTTCCATATCAATAGCTTCAGATCTAAAATTTTACCACTTTTGTTCTTGTTTCCTTATAAATTCATCTTTTTGTTTGACCTCTGTTTCAAGTTCATTACAAAGGCCTTTCAGATCTTCCAAGTGTTCTACTCCTGCTATTCTTTCTTCGCCTTCCAGTTTGCAGTTTAATGAGCAGTAGATTTTATGTCTATCTACATGGGTCCAGTTTCTCTGTCTGTCCCAGCAGGATTTATGGACAATCATAAAACAATTTATGCAACAGTAAATTTTTATTTCTTGTTGATTGTGGCATTTATAGTTTCCCATTTTCATGGTCTATTAGTTTGTATCCTAAATTAGGTTAGATAATATTCTTTGGATCAGCTGATCGGCAGAAAGAAAACATAAAACAGCTGATTGTTTGTTATTTTCTCTTCCTATCTTGAAAGCGTAATTTGTTTTTGTTTTCAACAGCTGATATGGGTCGACGTTGCCTTGTTTGCGCGTGTATTCATTTAGAATGTGAGGTTATGTTTAAAAAAAAAATAATTTTAAATTTTTCCTATTTTTCATTAAAAGCCACTATTTTCACTAAACTTTTTTCTATTTTTGTAGTCCGTCGGTGATGTTTAATAATTTCCCGAGTACTTCGCAATTTTTCTTACTGTTTTTTGGCTTTTTTTTTTACGATTTTCTGTCAATGAAAAATGTTGACGTGCTTGCCGATCAATGTTGCCGCATTTTTTTGAATATTTAAAAAAGCCACAATACAATATTTTATATTTAAAAAAGCCACAATACAATACTTTATGGATTCAAAAAAATTCAATTTAATCAAAAACTAATTTGCTTAAGAAAGCCACAATAAACCAATTAGTTCAGTTTAGTTTGGTTTGGTTCGATTTGATTCGGTTCGGTTCAGTTTGGTTCATATATACTTAAAAAAGCTACAATAAACCCATTAGTGGTCGTAATGGAGAGGCTTAATCAAAAATTACGAACACTTATTTTTTTAAATATCAAAATGATACTTATATCTAATACACTTAAAAAAGTCACAATAGACCCATTGGTGGTTGTACTGGAAAAGTTATAAGATCCATTCACATATAAATCATCATTATTATCAATAAGCTTAAAAGTTATTAAGTACAAACTTCCCTAAACATGAAATAACCTCAACGGTTAAAAAAATTTCAATCCAATTCAACTGCGGAAACATTTATTTTTGAGACAATCAAACATAATAGATATTATATATAGCTAATACACTAAAAAAAAGTCAAATTTGAGACAAAAGTCAATTGAGAGGTTTCTGTGAATATGAAATGGTCTTAACGGTTTCAAAAAAATTCAATCTAGTCAAACTACTAACACTTATTTTAATACTAAATACGAACTTCCTTGAACATAAAATAATATTAATGGTTTAAAAAATATTAACTTAATCCAGTATCGGAAAAAAATTCAAAGATTTCTTCAAGTATGAAATGGTCCAATGCTTTAAAAAAAATCAAGTTAAGTTAATCAAACTATAGACACTTATTTTTAAAATTTGTTCCTTTTCAATCTATGAATCTAACTTTATAACATAACATATAAAAAAAACTGGCTTATAACATAACATAACTTTTATGTGCAAATAATAAGCTTAAAAACTGTAAAATCCCTTATAATTTCCTTGCTTTTATTGATAGGACGCCATAATACGTTATAGCATATTACATGTTAAAAAAGTATCATAGAATAAACGTCGAAAAATGGCAAAAATTGATTAATTCAATAAATAAATCACTCATTATTCAATCAATCAACGTTAAAGCTAAAAATTGAATCACTTATCAATACCTAAAAGTTATTTTTAACGCTAAAATTCTTTAAAAAACTTTTTGTCTCTTACCTAAGCGTTCTTTTCGCCTTGATAGCGCTTTATTGTGTAAAATGAGATTAAATGGCGTCATCCTCCCCAAAAATGTCAAAATTGACATTCCAGCGGAAACGGAAATAGAGACTGATGCATTATGGGAAATTAAGAACAATTTTTTATTTATTTACGTATAATTTCTAATATATTGATTTAATTAAAAAATAATACATAGCAAAGTTGTTTAGAATTAATAGGCCTTTCTTTTGTATATTATAAAAATATGTAATTTTTTTATAGAAAAAAGTTATTTATATTTAAATTCAAAACTTTATATAAATATGATGTTTTTTTTGTTATTTTAGTTAATAACTTTTTTATAAATTACTTTAATAAAATGAACTAATGAGCATACTTGTTGAGAAATAAACACTCTTTTATAAAAATTATTAAAATTTATCATATCTTATCATGTAACGCAAATGTATGTTTTTAATTATCAAAAATATAATTCATAAAAATTAAAAAATGTTGTATTTTTTTTACATTTCATCAAATAACTTTTTTTAGGTTCATTTTAGAAAAATAATGTAAATTATGAAATTGTTAAGAAATAAATGCTGATTTTTTTCTATATTTCATTTATGATGATATCTTATCGCTTGTCATAATTATAATTAATTAAACATGACCAAAGAAAAAATAATGCATTATCGAAAATTAATGGCAAATTTTTAGTTATTTATGTATAGTTTTAAAAATATTATTTGAATTAAAAAAAAAATCAAAACAAAATTATTTAGAATTAATTGACTTTTCTTTTTTAAGTTATAAAAATATTTTATTTTATTACTAAAAAAAGTTATTAATGTTTAAAATTAAAACTTTGTATAAATAACATGTTTTTTTCCATATTTTAATTGATAACTTTTTTACCAATTATTTTAGAAAAATGATTTAATCAACAAAATTGTTTAAAAATAAACTCTATTTTATAAAAATTAATAACATTTCTCTTAACTTGTCATACTGTTGGGTACTGTCATGTACTGTTAGGTCCTGTTGTGTACTGTTTGGTCCTGTTAAGTACTGTCGAGTACTGTTGGATCCTGTTGAGTACTGTTGGGTACTATCGTGTATTGTCGAGTACTGTTGGGTCCTGTCGTGGTACTGTCGAGTCCTGTTATGAAATTTGTACAGTACTGTTGAAAGCTGATGACCCCTCTGACAAAAGTCAATTGAGATGTTTCTGTGAATATGAAATGATCTTAACGGTTTCAAAAAAATTCAATCTAGTCAAACTACTAACACTTATTTTAATACTAAATACGAACTTCCCTGAACATAAAATAATATTAATGATTTAGAAAATATCAACTTAATCCAGTATCGGGAAAAAATTCAAAGATTTGTTCAAGTATGAAATGGTCCAACGGTTTAAAAAAAATTAATTTAATCAATTTATAGACACTTATTTTTAAAATTTGTTCCTTTTCAATCTATGAATCTAACTTTATAACATAAGATATAAAAAAAAATGGCTTATAACATAACATAATTTTTATGTGCAAATAATAAATTTAAAAACCAAACCGAACCAAACTGAACCGAAACAAAAAAATTTTTTTTAAAATTTTTTTCCAGTATTTTTTTGATCAAATTTTTTTTGTCACAATTTTTCCAAATATATTTATTTAAAAAAAATAAAAAAATTTCCAATTTTTTTTTTTCAAAATTTTTTTAAAAAATTAAAAAAAAAAATGTGAAATTTTTTTTTATTTTTTTAAAATTTTATTTGAAAAAATTAAAAAAAAAAATACAAAAAAAAAATTTTTTTTAATATTTATAAAAAAATTTTTTTTACTTTAGGGATTCAAAAAAATTTTAACAAAAAAATACTGAAAAAAAAAAAATTTTGGAAAAAAAAATTTGAAAAAAAAAAATTTTTTTCAAAAAATAAAAAAAAAAAAAATTGAAAAAAATTAAAAAAAAAATTTTTTTGTTTTAAAGAAAAAAAAAAATTCAATTCAAAAAAATTTTAATAAAAAAATACTGGAAAAAAAAAAAATTTTGGAAAAAAAAATTTTAAGAAAAAAAAAATTTAGGAAAAAATAATTTTGAGAAAAAAAAAAAATTTTGAAAAAAAAAAATTTTTTCTAAAAATAATTTGCAAAAATTTTTTTTTACTTTATGGATTCAAAAAAATTCAATTTAATCAAAAACTAATTCACTTAAAAAAGCTACAATAGACCTATTAGTTTGGTTTGATTTGGTTTGGTTCGATTTGGTTCGGTTTGGTTTAGTTCAATTCAATTCGGTAAGGTTCAGTTCAGTTCGGTTCGGTTCAGTTTGGTTTGGTTCAGTTCGATTCATATATACTTAAAAAAGTCACAATAGACCCATTAGTAGTCGTAATATAGAAACTTAATCAAAAACTACTGACACTTATTTTTTATATTCTTGAGAATTAATGAATATATTGTCAATACATGATCGTTTGTTTTTATTTGGTCTAGTTACTTCAAATATTGTCTGCTCATAATTATATGAGGTTAAAAGCTCTAGGATTTTGTTCCTTTTTTGACATTCCTCTCTTTTCAGAGTTTCGATTTCCCTTCAAAAATTTATATTAAAGTCCCTTCCCAACATTACCTATATTTTTCATGTACTTTTCTGATCAAAATCTCAAAGAGATCATAGAAAATGTCAAAGACTCCCAGACATGATCGATAAATACAAAAAATTACCATTTTTTTAGTCTTACTTATTGCTGTACATAATTCAAAGTGTCCTTCTAAATTGTAGTCATTAAAAATATCTAGTTCTTGAAAATCATGCACATCCCTTCGAGAATAAATTAATACACCCCCTCTCTTCTTGTATTTTCTAGAAAATGTTGATACCAAGTTGTATCCCTCAACATTGCAGATATTTTCTTCCCCTGACTGCAATCAGTGCTCAGATATACATACTATTTCTGGTTTGTTTCTTGAAGTCTCGAAGAAAGCTTCAAAATTTCCGAAAGCTGTTTTGATGCCCCTTATATTTTGGTGAAAGATTGTAAATTCACTATGTTTGTTTTCCCATGTTCTATTTACTTTCTTTATTGATGTACTTTGAGTAGGCATCAATGTGTGCACATCTCTAGCACTGTGTTGAAAAGTATGTAGGGCACCATCCTATATCATAGTGTTTTGTAGGTCGAAAAAAAATAATGCTGGTTTAGATATCTCAAGGGCTCTGGCTTTATTTGTTTTGAATTGTTTTGGATTTTCATTCTTTCATTTACAGGAGTTGATGATCTGCTTATGTCTTTAGCCTCAAAAGAATCTCTACAATATAGCTTGCATAATGTTGGTCTCTCTATTGTCATATTTTGAAATATGGTGATCTTGGAGTTTGGAGAGATGGGTTGTCGAAACTTTTCTAGTCGTTCCAAAATCTTCACATTTTCTCTAACATAGCTGAGCTCTGTGTTGAGGGATGTTCCAATATTTATCTGTTTTTGTTTGATTTTTTGAAAAATATATTCTTCACTTAGATGCAGGAAAAGTTGTCTTCGACTGTTTACATCCCAGCATATGTCATATGACATTATATTTTGTGGAAAGACAATTCCAACAGCATCAATGAAACTTGCTTTAGTGGCTTCCAATGCTCTTTTTAGTATAGCATTTTGTTTTGAAATAAAACGATTTAGAACTGGCCTATTTTTGCTTAAAGGACAGCTTACTATTATTAGATGTGTATGTAAAGTATTGTTTACTATTTGATGGAGCAGGTCGAGATCAATATTTTGATTTTTTAAAGCATTTTGTGGGCCACAGAATAATATCATTTTATCATTTGAGTCAAGTTTATCTGCCCGGAGCAAAGCATTCTGCATCACCTCATTAAATGAACAGGTTTTCAGATATTGGTTGTTTATATCAAAATTTCCATGTGTGAATTTCTTACTCCAATTGATACTTCCCTTCAGAAAACTATTTGAAATCAATAGTCGGTGGGATTTTTTCTTGTAAGTAGAAATTTGCACGTTGTTCTGTGCTTACAGTTTTATGGAATGTGCTTTCTCAAGATCAGTCTAGGTCTCGGTCTAGGTTGATCTTGCAACTTGTATTTTTAGAAGGGTATTTATCAGAAGTATTTCCTCCACCATGTCATCATCTAGCTCTGTTTGGCACATGTTTGCTGGTGATATGATTGGGTTGATGAAGTTTGTGATGATACTATTTTTTGGAAATAAGTATCTGTTTGCATCATAATGCTTTTGTATTCTATGTTAGTTGTTTGGCACGATTTTTCTACATAGTTAATTTTTTGATTGCATAGTGTAGAAAGCTCTTTCTTTGTCCTATTTAAATCTCGCTATAGTAAGAGAACTTGATTTTTGTAGTTTTCTAGTTTACAATTTCAGTTCTGTTCCATATCAATAGCTTCAGATCTAAAATTTTCCCACTTTTGTTCTTGTTTTCTTATAAATTCATCTTTTTGTTTGACCTCTGTTTCAAGTTCATTACAAAGGTCTTTCAGATCTTCCAAGTGTTCTACTCCTGCTATTCTTTCTTCGCCTTCCAGTTTGCAATTTAATGAGCAGTAGATTTTATGTCTATCTACATGGGTCCAGTTTCTCTGTCTATCCCAGCAGGATTTATGAACAATCACAAAACAATTTATGCAACAGTAAATTTTTATTTCTTGTTGATTGTGGCATTTATAGTTTCCCATTACCATGGTCACTTTACTTTGTATTCTAAATTAGGTTAGATAATATTCTTTGGATCAGCTGATCGGCAGAAAGAAAACATAAAACAGCTGATTGTTTGTTATTTTCTCTTCCTATCTTGAAAGCGTAGTTTGTTTTTGTTTTCAACAGCTGATATGGGTCGACGTTGCCTTGTTTGCGCGTGTATTCATTTAGAATGTGAAGTTATGTTTAAAAAAAAAATAATTTTAAATTTTTCCTATTTTTCGTTAAAAGCCACTATTTTCACTAAACTTTTTTCTATTTTTGTAGTCCGTCGGTGATGTTTAATAATTTCCCGAGTACTTCGCAATTTTTCTTACTGTTTTTTGGCTTTTTTTTTACGATTTTCTGTCAATGAAAAATGTTGACGTGCTTGCCGATCAATGTTGCCGCATTTTTTTGAATATTTAAAAAAGCCACAATACAATATTTTATATTTAAAAAAGCCACAATACAATACTTTATGGATTCAAAAAAATTCAATTTAATCAAAAACTAATTTGCTTAAGAAAGCCACAATAAACCAATTAGTTCAGTTTAGTTTGGTTTGGTTCGATTTGATTCGGTTCGGTTCATATATACTTAAAAAAGCTACAATAAACCCATTAGTGGTCGTAATGGAGAGGCTTAATCAAAAATTACGAACACTTATTTTTTAAAATATCAAAATGATACTTATATCTAATACACTTAAAAAAGTCACAATAGACCCATTGGTGGTTGTACTGGAAAAGTTATAAGATCCATTCACATATAAATCATCATTATTATCAATAAACTTAAAAGTTATTAAGTACAAACTTCCCTAAACATGAAATAACCTCAACGGTTAAAAAAATTTCAATCCAATTCAACTGCGGAAACATTTATTTTTGAGACAATCAAACATAATAGATATTATATATAGCTAATACACTAAAAAAAAGTCAAATTTGAGACAAAAGTCAATTGAGAGGTTTCTGTGAATATGAAATGGTCTTAACGGTTTCAAAAAAATTCAATCTAGTCAAACTACTAACACTTATTTTAATACTAAATACGAATTTCCTTGAACATAAAATAATATTAATGGTTTAAAAAATATTAACTTAATCCAGTATCGGAAAAAAATTCAAAGATTTCTTCAAGTATGAAATGGTCCAATGCTTTAAAAAAAATCAAGTTAATCAAACTATAGACACTTATTTTTAAAATTTGTTCCTTTTCAATCTATGAATCTAACTTTATAACATAACATATAAAAAAAACTGGCTTATAACATAACATAACTTTTATGTGCAAATAATAAGCTTAAAAACTGTAAAATCCCTTATAATTTCCTTGCTTTTATTGATAGGACGCCATAATACGTTATGGCGTATTACATGTTAAAAAAGTATCATAGAATAAACGTCGAAAAATGGCAAAAATTGATTAATTCAATAAATAAATCACTCATTATTCAATCAATCAACGTTAAAGCTAAAAATTGAATCATTTATCAATACCTAAAAGTTATTTTTAACGCTAAAATTCTTTAAAAAACTTTTTGTCTCTTACCTAAGCGTTCTTTTCGCCTTGATGGCGCTTTATTGTGTAAAATGAGATTAAATGGCGTCATCCTCCCCAAAAATGTCAAAATTGACATTCCAGCGGAAACGGAAATAGAGACTGATGCATCATGGGAAATTAAGAACAATTTTTTATTTATTTACGTATAATTTCTAATATATTGATTTAATTAAAAAATAATACATAGCAAAGTTGTTTAGAATTAATAGGCCTTTCTTTTGTATATTATAAAAATATGAAATTTTTTTATAGAAAAAAGTTTTTTATATTTAAATTCAAAACTTTATATAAATATGATGTTTTTTTTGTCATTTTAGTTAATAACTTTTTTATAAATTACTTTAATAAAATGAACTAATGAGCATAATTGTTGAGAAATAAACACTCTTTTATAAAAATTATTAAAATTTATCATATCTTATCATGTAACGAAAATGTATGTTTTTAATTATCAAAAATATAATTCATAAAAATTAAAAAATGTTGTATTTTTTTTACATTTCATCAAATAACTTTTTTTAGGTTCATTTTAGAAAAATAATGTAAATTATGAAATTGTTAAGAAATAAATGCTGATTTTTTTCTATATTTCATTTATGATGATATCTTATCGCTTGTCATAATTATAATTAATTAAACATGACCAAAGAAAAAATAATGCATTATCGAAAATTAATGGCAAATTTTTAGTTATTTATGTATAGTTTTAAAAATATTATTTGAATTAAAAAAAAAATCAAAACAAAGTTATTTAGAATTAATTGACTTTTCTTTTTTAAGTTATAAAAATATTTTATTTTATTACTAAAAAAAGTTATTAAAGTTTAAAATTAAAACTTTGTATAAATAACATGTTTTTTTCCATATTTTAATCGATAACTTTTTTACCAATTATTTTAGAAAAATGATTTAATCAACAAAATTATTTAAAAATAAACTCTATTTTATAAAAATTAATAACATTTCTCTTAACTTGTCATACTGTTGGGTACTGTCATGTACTGTTGGGTCCTGTTGTGTACTGTTTGGTCCTGTTGAGTACTGTTAAGTACTGTCGAGTACTGTTGGATCCTGTTGAGTACTATCGTGTACTGTCGAGTACTGTTGAGTCCTGTCGTGGTACTGTCGGGTCCTGTTATGAAATTTGTACAGTACTGTTGAAAGCTGATGACCCCTCTGACAAAAATCAATTGAGATATTTCTGTGAATATGAAATGATCTTAACGGTTTCAAAAAAATTCAATCTAGTTAAACTACTAACACTTATTTTAATACTAAATACGAACTTCCCTGAACATAAAATAATATTAATGGTTTAGAAAATATCAACTTAATCC
Organism: Aspidapion aeneum; assembly: GCA_963576565.1. Taxonomy (NCBI): domain Eukaryota; kingdom Metazoa; phylum Arthropoda; class Insecta; order Coleoptera; family Brentidae; genus Aspidapion; species Aspidapion aeneum. The sequence continues at coordinate 46,755 of CAUYVT010000060.1, forward strand.
AGTATCGGGAAAAAATTCAAAGATTTGTTCAAGTATGAAATGGTCCAACGGTTTAAAAAAAATCAATTTAATCAATTTATAGACACTTATTTTTAAAATTTGTTCCTTTTCAATCTATGAATCTAACTCTATAACATAAGATATAAAAAAAAATGGCTTATAACATAACATAATTTTTATGTGCAAATAATAAATTTAAAAACCAAACCGAACCAAACTGAACCGAACCAAAAAATTTTTTTTTTAAATTTTTTTCCAGTATTTTTTTGATCAAATTTTTTTTGTCACAATTTTTCCAAATATATTTATTTAAAAAAAATAAAAAAATTTCCAATTTTTTTTTTCAAAATTTTTTTAAAAAATTAAAAAAAAAATAAAAAAAAAATGTGAAATTTTTTTTAATTTTTTTAAAATTTTATTTGAAAAAATAAAAAAAAAAAATACAAAAAAAAATTTTTTTTTAATAATTTATAAAAAATTTTTTTTTACTTTAGGGATTCAAAAAAATTTTAACAAAAAAATACTGAAAAAAAAAAAAATTTTGGAAAAAAAAATTTGAAAAAAAAAAAAATTGAAAAAAATTAAAAAAAAAAATTTTTTGTTTAAAGGAAAAAAAAAAAATTCAATTCAAAAAAATTTTAACAAAAAAATACTGGAAAAAAAAATTTAAAAAAAAAAAAAATTTAGGAAAAAATAATTTTGAGAAAAAAAAAAAATTTAAAAAAAAAAAATTTTTTCTAAAAATAATTTGCAAAAATTTTTTTTTACTTTATGGATTCAAAAAAATTCAATTTAATCAAAAACTAATTCACTTAAAAAAGCTACAATAGACCTATTAGTTTGGTTTGGTTTGGTTTGGTTCGGTTCGGTTTAGTTCAATTCAATTCGGTTTGGTTCGGTTAGGTTCAGTTCAGTTCAGTTCGGTTCAGTTTGGTTTGGTTCAGTTCGATTCATATATACTTAAAAAAGTCACAATAGACCCATTAGTAGTCGTAATATAGAAACTTAATCAAAAACTACTGACACTTATTTTTTATATTCTTGAGAATTAATGAATATATTGTCAATACATGATCGTTTGTTTTTATTTGGTCTAGTTACTTCAAATATTGTCTGCTCATAATTATATGAGGTCAAAAGCTCTAGGATTTTGTTCCTTTTTTGACATTCCTCTCTTTTCAGAGTTTCGATTTCCCTTCAAAAATTTATATTAAAGTCCCTTCCCAACATTACCTATATTTTTCATATACTTTTCTGATCAAAATCTCAAAGAGATCATAGAAAATGTCAAAGACTCCCAGACATGATCGATAAATACAAAAAATTACCATTTTTTTAGTCTTACTTATTGCTGTACATAATTCAAAGTGTCCTTCTAAATTGTAGTCATTAAAAATATCTAGTTCTTGAAAATCATGCACATCCCTTCGAGAATAAATTAATACACCCCCTCTCTTCTTGTATTTTCTAGAAAATGTTGATACCAAGTTGTATCCCTCAACATTGCAGATATTTTCTTGCCCTGGCTGCAATCAGTGCTCAGATATACATACTATTTCTGGTTTGTTTCTTGAAGTCTCGAAGAAAGCTTCAAAATTTCCGAGAGCTGTTTTAATGCCCCTTATATTTTGGTGAAAGATTGTAAATTCACTATGCTTGTTTTCCCATGTTCTATTTACTTTTTTTATTGATGTACTTTGAGTAGGCATCAATGTGTGCACATCTCTAGCACTGTGTTGAAAAGTATGTAGGGCACCATCCTGTATCATAGTGTTTTGTAGGTCGAAAAAAACAATGCTGGTTTAGATATCTCAAGGGCTCTGGCTTTATTTGTTTTGAATTGTTTTGGATTTTCATTCTTTCATTTACAGGAGTTGATGATCTGCTTATGTCTTTAGCCTCAAAAGAATCTCTACAATATAGCTTGCATAATGTTGGTCTTTCTATTGTCATATTTTGAAATATGGTGATCTTGGAGTTTGGAGAGATGGGTTGTCGAAGCTTTTTTAGTCGTTCCAAAATCTTCACATTTTCTCTAACATAGCTGAGCTCTTTGTTGAGGGATGTTCCAATATTTATCTGTTTTTGTTTGATTTTTTGAAAAATATACTCTTCACTTAGATGCAGGAAAAGTTGTCTTCGACTGTTTACATCCCAGCATATGTCATATGACATTATATTTTGTGGAAAGACAATTCCAGCAGCATCAATGAAACTTGCTTTAGTGGCTTCCAATGCTCTTTTTAGTATAGCATTTTGTTTTGAAATAAAACGATTTAGAACTGGCCTATTTTTGCTTAAAGGACAGCTTACTATTATTAGATGTGTATGTAAAGTATTGTTTACTATTTGATGGAGCAGGTCGAGATCAATATTTTGATTTTTTAAAGCATTTTGTGGGCCACAGAATAATATCATTTTATCATTTGATTCAAGTTTATCTGCCTGGAGCAAAGCATTCTGCATCACCTCATTAAATGAACAGGTTTTCAGATATTGGTTGTTTATATCAAAATTTCCATGTGTGAATTTCTTACTCCAATTGATACTTCCCTTCAGAAAACTATTTGAAATCAATAGTCGGTGGGATTTTTTCTTGTAAGTAGAAATTTGCACGTTGTTCTGTGCTTACAGTTTTATGGGATGTGCTTTCTCAAGATCAGTCTGGGTCTCGGTTTAGGTTGATCTTGCAACTTGTATTTTTAGAAGGGTATTTATCAGAAGTATTTCCTCCACCATGTCATCATCTAGCTCTGTTTGGCACATGTTTGCTGGTGATATGATTGGGTTGATGAAGTTTGTGATGATACTGTTTTTTTGGGAATAAGGATCTGTTTGCATCATAATGCTTTTGTATTTTATGTTAGTTGTTTGGCACGATTTTTCTACATAGTTAATTTTTTGATTGCATAGTGTAGAAAGCTCTTTCTTTGTCCTATTTAAATCTCGCTATAGTAAGAGAACTTGATTTTTGTAGTTTTCTAGTTTACAATTTCAGTTCTGTTCCATATCAATAGCTTCAGATCTAAAATTTTCCCACTTTTGTTCTTGTTTTCTTATAAATTCATCTTTTTGTTTGACCTCTGTTTCAAGTTCATTACAAAGGTCTTTCAGATCTTCCAAGTGTTCTACTCCTGCTATTCTTTCTTCGCCTTCCAGTTTGTAATTTAATGAGCAGTAGATTTTATGTCTATCTACATGGGTCCAGTTTCTCTGTCTATCCCAGCAGGATTTATGGACAATCACAAAACAATTTATGCAACAGTAAATTTTTATTTCTTGTTGATTGTGGCATTTATAGTTTCCCATTACCATGGTCACTTTACTTTGTATCCTAAATTAGGTTAGATAATATTCTTTGGATCAGCTGATCGGCAGAAAGAAAACATAAAACAGCTGATTGTTTGTTATTTTCTCTTCCTATCTTGAAAGCGTAGTTTGTTTTTGTTTTCAACAGCTGATATGGGTCGACGTTGCCTTGTTTGCGCGTGTATTCATTTAGAATGTGAGGTTATGTTTAAAAAAAACAATTTTAAATTCTTCCTATTTTTCGTTAAAAGCCACTATTTTCACTAAACTTTTTTCTATTTTTGTAGTCCGTCGGTGATGTTTAATGATTTCCCGAGTACTTCGCAATTTTTCTTACTGTTTTTTGGCTTTTTTTTACGATTTTCTGTCGAAAAATGTTGACGTGCTTGCCGATCAGTGTTGCCGCATTTTTTTGAATATTTAAAAAAGCCACAATACAATATTTTATATTTAAAAAAGCCACAATACAATACTTTATGGATTCAAAAAAATTCAATTTAATCAAAAACTAATTTGCTTAAGAAAGCCACAATAACCCAATTAGTTCAGTTTAGTTTGGTTTGGTTCGATTTGATTCGGTTCGGTTCAGTTCGGTTCATATATACTTTAAAAAGCTACAATAAACCCATTAGTGATTGTAATGGAGAGGCTTAATCAAAAATTACGAACACTTATTTTTTAAAATATCAAAATGATACTTATATCTAATACACTTAAAAAAGTCACAATAGACCCATTGGTGGTTGTACTGGAAAAGTTATAAGATCCATTCACATATAAATCATCATTATTATCAATAAGCTTAAAAGTTATTAAGCACAAACTTCCCTAAACATGAAATAACCTCAACGGTTAAAAAAATTTCAATCCAATTCAACTGCGGAAACATTTATTTTTGAGACAATCAAACATAATAGATATTATATATAGCTAATACACTAAAAAAAAGTCAAATTTGAGACAAAAGTCAATTGAGAGGTTTCTGTGAATATGAAATGGTCTTAACGGTTTCAAAAAAATTCAATCTAGTCAAACTACTAACACTTATTTTAATACTAAATACAAACTTCCTTGAACATAAAATAATATTAATGGTTTAAAAAATATCAACTTCATCCAGTATCGGAAAAAAATTCAAAGATTTCTTCAAGTATGAAATGGTCCAACGCTTTAAAAAAAATCAAGTTAATCAAACTATAGACACTTATTTTTAAAATTTGTTCCTTTTCAATCTATGAATCCAACTTTATAACATAAAACTGGCTTATAACATAACATAACTTTTATGTGTAAATAATAAGCTTAAAAACTGTAAAATCCCTTATAATTTCCTTGCTTTTATTGATAGGACGCCATAATACGTTATGGCGTATTACATGTTAAAAAAGTATCATAGAATAAACGTCGAAAAATGGCAAAAATTGATTAATTCAACAAATAAATCACTCATTATTCAATCAATCAACGTTAAAGCTAAAAATTGAATCACTTATCAATACCTAAAAGTTATTTTTAACGCTAAAATTCTTTAAAAAACTTTTTGTCTCTTACCTAAGCGTTCTTTTCGCCTTGATAGCGCTTTATTGTGTAAAATGAGATTAAATGGCGTCATCCTCCCCAAAAATGTCAAAATTGACATTCCAGCGGAAACGGAAATAAAGACTGATGCATCATGGGAAATTAAGAACAATTTTTTATTTATTTAAGTATAATTTCTAATATATTGATTTAATTAAAAAATAATACATAGCAAAGTTGTTTAGAATTAATAGGCCTTTCTTTTGTATATTATAAAAATATGTAATTTTTTTATAGAAAAAAGTTATTTATATTTAAATTCAAAACTTTATATAAATATGATGTTTTTTTTGTCATTTTAGTTAATAACTTTTTTATAAATTACTTTAATAAAATGAACTAATGAGCATAATTGTTGAGAAATAAACACTCTTTTATAAAAATTATTAAAATTTATCATATCTTATCATGTAACAAAAATGTATGTTTTTAATTATCAAAAATATAATTCATAAAAATTGAAAAATGTTGTATTTTTTTTACATTTCATCAAATAACTTTTTTTAGGTTCATTTTAGAAAAATAATGTAAATTATGAAATTGTTAAGAAATAAATGCTGATTTTTTTCTATATTTCATTTATGATGATATCTTATCGCTTGTCATAATTATAATTAATTAAACATGACCAAAGAAAAAATAATGCATTATCGAAAATTAATGGCAAATTTTTAGTTATTTATGTATAGTTTTAAAAATATTATTTGAATTAAAAAAAAAATCAAAACAAAGTTATTTAGAATTAATTGACTTTTCTTTTTTAAGTTATAAAAATATTTTATTTTATTACTAAAAAAAGTTATTAATGTTTAAAATTAAAACTTTGTATAAATAACATATTTTTTTCCATATTTTAATCAATAACTTTTTTACCAATTATTTTAGAAAAATGATTTAATCAACAAAATTGTTTAAAAATAAACTCTGTTTTATAAAAATCAATAACATTTCTCTTAACTTGTCATGTTATTAAAATATTTTTATTCAAGTATAAAAAATATAAATAAGAAAAATTGTTTTTTTTTTTCACATTTTCACAAATAACTTTTTTTTAGTTTATTTAAAAAAAATAATATAAATTAGAAAATTGTTGCTAAATAAATGACAAATTTTTTGCGCACATTGATATTCGTTATTTATTGTTACTTGTCAAAGTGTGAATTTAAGTCAAAACATGGCTTGTGTGGTATCAAACGAAAGGTAATTGAGTCTGGAGTTGAATAAAATATATTTCAGTTTTTGATTATATTAGCTCACACTATAACTATAGTACCTAGTGTGAGCTTAGGTGCCCATAGATTGATAGAGTATTTTTATACGAAGCACTATCTTATAAAACATTACCATATGTGTTTTTTTTTTACGCTTATAACATTGTAATAATTTTTTAACCCTAATATTTCATACTTTATACCAATATTATTCGTTAATTATGAAAATATCATTAAAACCAACAGTTTTTATAATAAAAACAATAATGTCAAACATCATTGCATACCAACTTTTCAATTACGAACCTCCTTTCTTAATAATTGGCCCTTCGGGCTTCCTTTATTTATTGTCGACCCTTTAGGCCTCCTTTAATTATTGTCGGCCTTTCGAGATTCTTATATTTATTATTAGTCCTACGGACTTTTTTATTTACTGTAGGCCCTTCGGGCTTCCTTTAATTATTCCACGCCCTGCGAGCCTTCTTTATTTATTATCGGCCCTTCGGGCCTCTTTTATATATTTTCGGCCCTTCGGACCTCTTACATTCACTATTGATCCTACGGACCTCTTTTATTTATTGTAGGCCCTTTGGACCTCCTTTTATTATTCCCGGCCCTATGGGCCTTTTTATGTTTATTATCGGCCTTGTTTTTTTTAAAAATAAAAAAATAATAAAAAAATTTGAAATTTTTAATTTTTTTTAAAATTATATCTGAAAAAATTAGGACAAAAAAAATGTTGTCTGTCTCAATCAAAAAAATACTGGAAAAAATTTTTTAATTTTTTTAAAAAATTAAGAAAAAAAAAATTTGTAAAAAAAAAAAAAAAAAAAAAATTTTACGACTTCCAAAAAATTCTACCAAAAAAATACTGGAAAAAAATTATAATTAAAAAAAAAAATAAAAATTTGAAAAAAAAAAAAAATTTAAAAAAAAATTTAAAAAAATTTGAAAAAAAAAATATATATTTTTTTTTAAATTAAAAAAAAATATTTTTTTTAAAAATAATTTATAATTTTTTTTTTACTTTACAGATTCAAAAAAATCCAATCTAATCAAAAACTAATTTGCTTAAAAAAAAACAATAAACCTATTAGTTTGGTTTGGTTTGGTTTGGTTTGGTTTGGTTTGGTTTGGTTTGGTTTGGTTTGGTTTGGTTTGGTTTGGTTTGGTTTGGTTTGGTTTGGTTTGGTTTGGTTTGGTTTGGTTTGGTTTGGTTTGGTTTGGTTTGGTTTGGTTTGGTTTGGTTTGGTTTGGTTTGGTTTGGTTTGGTTTGGTTTGGTTTGGTTTGGTTTGGTTTGGTTTGGTTTGGTTTGGTTTGGTTTGGTTTGGTTTGGTTTGGTTTGGTTTGGTTTGGTTTGGTTTGGTTTGGTTTGGTTTGGTTTGGTTTGGTTTGGTTTAATTTGGTTTGGTTCGGTTTGGTTCAGTTCGGTTCGGTTCGGTTCGGTTCAGTTCGGTTCGGTTCGGTTTGGTTTGGTTCGGTTCGATTTGATTCGAATCAATTCAGTTCGGTTTGGTTCAGTTCAGTTTGGTTCAGTTTGGTTTGGTTCAATTCAGTTCGATTCATATATACTTTAAAAAGCCACAATAAACCCATTAGTGGTCGTAATGGAGAGGCTTAATCAACAACTACGGATTATTTTTAAAAATATCAAAAGGATACTTATATCTAATACACTTAAAAAAGCCACAATAGACCATTGGTGGTCATACTGGAAAAGTTGTAAGATCCATTCACATATAAATCATCATTATTATCAATAAGCTGAAAAGTTATTAAGTACAAACTTCCCTAAACATGAAATGACCTCAACGGTTAAAAAAATTTCGATCCAATTCAACTGCGGAAACATTTATTTTTGAGACAATCAAACATAATAAATATTATATATAGCTAATACACTAAAAAAAAGTCAAATTTGAGGCAAAAATCAATTGAGAGGTTTCTGTGAATATGAAATAGTCTTAACGGTTTTAAAAAAAATTAAATCTAGTTAAACTAATAACACTTATTTTAATATTAAATACAAACCTCTCTAAACATAAAATAATATTAATGGTTTAAAAAATATCAACTTAATCCAATATCGAAAAAAAATTCAAAAATTTCTTCAAGTATGAAATGGTCCAACAGTCTAAAAATAATCAATTTAATCAAACTATAGAAACTTATTTTTAAAATTTGTTTCTTTTCAACCTATAAATCTAATTTTATAACATAAGATATAAAAAAAACTGGCTTATAACGTAACATAACTTTTATGTGCAAATAATAAGCTTAAAAACTGTAAAATCCCTTATAATTTCCTTGTTTTTATTGATATGACACCATAATACGTTATGGCGTATTACATGTTAAAAAAGTATTACAGAATAAACGTCGAAAAATAACAAAAATTAATTAATTCAACAGATAAATCACTCATTATTCAATCAATCAACCTTAAAGCTAAAAATTAAATCACTTATCAATACCTAAAAGCTATTTTTAACGCTAAAATTCTTTAAAAAACTTTTTATCTCTTACTTAAGCATCCTTCTCGCCTCGATGGCGCTTTACTGTATAGAATGAGATTAAATGGCGTCATCCTCTCCAAAAATGGCCTCTTATATTTACTATCGGTTCTACGAATGTCCTTTATTAATTATCGGCCCTTCGGGCCTTCTTTGGTTATTGTCGGCCCTTCGGGCCTCCTTTGTTAATTATCGGCCCTTCGGGCCTCTTTTATATATTGTCAGCCTTTCGGACCTCCTTTATTTATTTTCGGCCCTTTGGACCTCCTTTAATTATTCCTGGTCCTATGGGCCTCCTTTATTTATTATCGGCCCTTCGGGCCTCCTTTATTTGTTGTCGGTCCTTCAAGCCTCTTTTTTTCTATTATCAGCCCTTCGAACCTCCTTCATTTATTGTCGGCCCTTCGAGTCCCCTATATATATTGTCGTCCCTCCGGGCCTCTTATATTTACTATCGGTCCTATGGATCTCCTGTATTAATTATCGACACTTCGGGCCTCCTTTAATTATTCCCGACCCTGCGGGCCTTCTTTATTTATTTTCGGCCCTCCGGGCCTCGTTTATCTATTTTCGGCCCTTCGGGCCTCTTATATTTACTGTTTGTCTTACGGATCTCCTTTATTAATTTCGACCTTTCGAGCCTCCTTTATTTCATGTCGGACCCCCTTTATTTATTTTCGGGCCATCAGGCCTCTTATATTTACTATCGATCCTACCGTAAACATTTTTCATACGAAACACAATAATTTAAATAAACACGATATATATATTTTTTTAATTTTAAAATATATTTTTGATTTTTTTACTCTTATATCCCCTATTATATAAAATTTTGGAATAACACGTTTGAAGATATTTTATAAACATTTTCCGTACAAAACACAATGCAATGTGACGTAACCATATGGTTTTTTTTTGTTTAAAATATTGATTTTATTTTTTTAACCCCAATATCCCCGATTATGTTGTTATTTTACAGCTTCGTTTTAGAGATATTTTAACAACAATCATTTTTTATATTAAACATACGAGTGTAAGGTTTATGGCATTTTATAGCATATTTATTATTTCATGTAAATTTTTACTCTGATCTCCCCTACTATATAAATATTTTTTTATTTTAAAAATATTTCAAAAACAAAGTTTTTTTTTATATTAAGCCCCCTGATGTGAGGCATAAAACAATGTGATTTTTTTACGTTTAAACTATTAAAAAAAATATTACTCTGAGCTCCCCTAAAATATAAATTTTTCATCAAATAAGTCAAAGATTAACATTTTTTGCACGATGCACTATGGTGTAAGAACATAGCACATATATTTTTTTCGCTTGAATTTTTTGAATAACTTTTTAACCCTAATGTCCCCTACTATATAAAATATATGTCGTAACACATCACCATATCTGATGTTTTTGAGCATATAACGATTAAATAATTTTTTCACACCGATATCCCCTACTATATACCAATCCTATTAATTAAGTATAAGGGGGTTATCAAGTTAAACACTTTTTATTACAAATACAATAGTGTAAGATATCGCCGTCTGCCAATTTCTTAGTTTGTAAATTTAAAATATTTTTTTTTACCCTGCTATTCCCTATTATGTTCGAATTTTTTTAAAGATATTGGAATAACAAACGTTTTTTATATAAAGGATCATAGTTTAAATCATCACCATATAATTTTTTTTTGACGTTTATAAAATTTTAATAAATATTTTTTTTGCCCCTATATCCCCTAGTAGATTTGATTTTTATGTGCTGATTATTAGGACATTTTTTTAAGGAAACGTTTTTCATATGAAGAACAATGATGTAGGACATCACGTTAAGGCTTTTTTTGACACTTGAAATATATTTTTGATCTTTTTGCCCCTATATCCCCTACTACTTTTAATTTTTATATACTGATTTTGAGGACATTTTTTAAGTAAACGTTTTTCATATGAAGAACAATAATGTAGGACATCACGTTAAGACTTTTTTTGACACTTGAAATATATTTTTGATCTTTTTACCCTTATATCCCCTATCATGTAAAATTTTAAAATCATACTTTTGAAGATATATTACTTGCAAACATTTTTTAAACGTAACACAATGGCGTAAGAAGTCACCGCATATTTTTTATTTACGTTTAAAATATTTATGTTCATTTTTTACCCTGATATCCCCGACAATGTTGTAATTTTATGACTACATTTCAGAGATATTTTTACGATAAACATTTTTTACATCTAACTTAATAACGTAAAACATGACCATATGACATTTTTACACGTTTTTATCATTTCGCGTAATTTTTTACCCCGATATCCCCTAATTTGTGGAAATTTTACATGTTCATTTTTATTAGATTTTAAAGACGAACGTATTTTGTATTTAGAGTACGTGTGACCGACTTCATTATACGTCATTTTTTGACGATTTTAGTTTTCAATTTCCATTTTAACCCCGATATCCCCGACAATGTTGTAATTTTATTACTACATTTCAGATATATTTTAACTGTAACCTTTTTTTACATCTAACTTAATAACGTAAAACATAACCATATGACATTTTTACACGTTTTTATCATTTCGCGTAATTTTTTACCCCGATATCCCCTAATTTGTCGAAATTTTACATGTTCATTTTTATTAGATTTTAAAGACGAACGTATTTCGTATTTAGAGCACGTTTGACCGACTTCATTGGACGTCATTTTTTGACGATTTTAGTTTTCAATTTCCATTTTAACCCCGATATCCCCGACCCAGTATTTTTTCGATCGGTTAGTTTCGAAGACGTTTTTAAGCCAACCATTTTTTGTCATTAACACGATCTCGTGAAACGTAGCCGTATATTTTTTTTTCACGTTTAAATAAATTTCATATTATTTTTACCCCGTCAACCCCTACAATGTAAAGTTTGAACATGTCAATATTTTAGTTCTCATAAAAATAAACATTTTTTATTTGAAACTTTTTGTACGGGTATGTTCGGGTATGTCTTTTCTTACGGTTGTTTTTTTATTTTTCTTTGCATTTTGGTCTTAAACGCGGCCCTGCGGGCCGCGGGGCCACCTGACAAAAAACTGTACAATACGAAAAAGTTCGAAGACACGTCGACAAATAAAAGTATAGTCTTTGGTTTGCGTGATTTTCATAAATAAAGTCTGTGTAGTGAACTTTTCAAAGGAAATAGTGAACATTTTCGTTTTTTTAAGATATCTAAAAAACCGTGATAGTAGGAGTTTCGGAATAATGACAAAAAAGTAGCGCCTCGCAATAATAAACAACATACGTTTTATACTTTTTCCATAAAACGTACATCTTTGACGTACGCAACAAAAAAGTGTCCAGATGACGCCGCAGGCGAAATTTTTCGTTTTTTTTTTCTCAACTAAAATACCTCGGCCGTGGGCTACATCAGTCGAAAAGAACAAAGTATCTATGTCTGTCTGGTCAAAAGTTAGTAAAGTCACGTGACACAACTTCAACCTAACAGAAAAATGGTATAGAACATTTTTTAGGAGCAGTCGGATCCCAAATACAACGGTTAAACTTTTACGCCTCCGGCGCAACCGTATACCGAGTTATTCGATTTTAAGTATGTTGACGGCGCCGCAGGCGAATTTTTAAAAAATTTGGGACACGAGTGTTGAGAGCCAGCAACGGTCGACAACCGAAAAGAAAAACCAAGTCTCTACCTCTAACCGTTCAAAAGATAGATATGTCACGTGACTTTTTTTTAATGCTACCGACAACTGTCATTTAACGATTCCGATGGACGGTCAGACTCTAGACACGATCAAGACACAGGGGCGCCTTCGGCGCGCGAGAAAGACCCTCATTTTTCGTTTTAAGTGTCCTGACGGCGCCGCAGGCGAAATTTTTAAATTTTCTCGACTCGACCCAACACCAATACAGAAACTGTACCGAATCGGAAAAAAACCGACGTCGTAGCGCGAAGCGTTCGTGAGCTGTCAAAGTCACGTGACTTTTTTTCAGTTTGACAGCAAAAGTGTCAAGAGGTATTTTTCAATGTATTGACCCGTCCGAACACGTTTCCGATGTCAATTCGCGATTATAGACAATGAGACGTTTTTTCCCGCCCCCGGGGCGACTTGGGCGTAATTTTTTTTTCTCGTTCAAAATCCGAAGCGAAACCGAACAAAACAAAAAAAGAACCGAGTCTCGACCTCTAACCGTTCAAAAGATAGATATGTCACGTGACTTTTTTTTAATGCTACCGACAACTGTCATTTAACGATTCCGATGGCCGATCAGACTCTAGACACGATCAAGACACAGGGGCGCCTTCGATGCGCGTGAAAAACCCTCATTTTTCGTTTTAAGTGTCCTGACGGCGCCGCAGGCGAAATTTTTAAATTTTCTCGACTCGACCCAACATCAATCCAGAAACTCTACCGAACCGAAAAAAAACCGACGTCGTAGCGCAAAGCGTTCGCGAGCTGTCAAAGTCACGTGACTTTTTATCAGTTTGACAGCAAAAGTGTCAAGAGGTATTTTTCAATGTATTGACCCGTCCGAACACGTTTCCGACGTCAAATCGCGTTTTTAAACAATGAGACGTTTTTTCCCGCCCCCGGGGCGATTTGGGCGGAATTTTTTTTTTCGCTCAAAATCCGAAGCGAAACCGAACAAAACAAAAAAAGAACCGAGTCTCTAGGTGGAAAGATAAAAAAGTTAGGTAGGTCACGTGACCTTGGTTTTTTTTTGACAGTTGGGTGTCAAATGTAAAAAATGAGGGGCCTGCGGCCCCAAATATAGATTGGTAACTATCGCGCCTGCGGCGCGAATATTAAAGCTTCGGGGGCTCGGCAAAACCCAGCTCAACTTCGCTGTTATTGGGTGAGACAATCCGACGCTTGGCGAATTCTGCTTCGCAATGATAGGAAGAGCCGACATCGAAGGATCAAAAAGCGACGTCGCTATGAACGCTTGGCCGCCACAAGCCAGTTATCCCTATGGTAACTTTTCTGACACCTCTTGCTGAAAACTCTTCAAGCCAAAAGGATCGATAGGCCGTGCTTTCGCAGTCCCTATGCGTACTGAACATCGGGATCAAGCCAGCTTTTGCCCTTTTGCTCTACGCGAGGTTTCTGTCCTCGCTGAGCTGGCCTTAGGACACCTGCGTTATTCTTTGACAGATGTACCGCCCCAGTCAAACTCCCTGCCTGACAGTGTCCTCGAATCAGATCGCACCGGAGCATAAAACGGCACCCGGAGTACCGCGCACAGACGCCAGCGACGCAAACGGCAAGCCGCTCGGCCACCGACGCAGGCTCGGCTTCCGGATACCACTCTACGTGCTTGGTTCAAGAATACCGTGACACCCGTCGCCACGAGAGCGAACGGAGCACGCGTTCTGCCTAACCGAGTAAGTAAAGAAACGATGAAAGTAGTGGTATTTCACCGGCGATGTTTGACCATCTCCCACTTATGCTACACCTCTCATGTCTCCTTACAGTGCCAGACTAGAGTCAAGCTCAATAGGGTCTTCTTTCCCCGCTAATTTTTCCAAGCCCGTTCCCTTGGCAGTGGTTTCGCTAGATAGTGGGTAGGGACAGTGGGAATCTCGTTAATCCATTCATGCGCGTCACTAATTAGATGACGAGGCATTTGGCTATCAGAAACGTGGACACCCGGTGTTATTAAAAATAAAATGGGCAGTCGCAACGAGGTCATCATGTAACAAAATGCCCCGTCCCCAAGAGCGCCGCGCATGAATGGGTTAGTCCCCAACCCATTAGGGGCCCCAAGTGAATGGGGTGTCTTATGGTGCGGTTCGAAATTCCCAACACCTCTCCGCGTTCTCGCAGGCTAAAGCCTGTGTTGCCGATGGTCGGGCAGTGAACGGTTGGAGACTTCAGCAACTAATTCGCTTGTGCTACTGCGGGACGGATGTTAGGTCCCGCTCGCGCCACTTGCCTGTTTGGGCGCCAGACCCTGCGCATAAAAGTGTTATGCATTGAACTCCCCCATTTCAATGCGCTATGAACACAGGAAGCCTTTAATGGCGTGGGGATCGCCAAAGCTTCCTGTGTGGGCCTGTTGCAGCGGGGCCAAATGCCCCGCGCCCCGATGATGAGGGGCAGGAAAGAGAACGTCTTCCCTGGCCAACGGGCAGTGGCGGCCTCCACGAATTTGTTGTTGCCGTAAACTACCTTCTTCCTCTCCCACGCCACGCCAAGGCCGTCCAACCCCTCCCATGAAACCTGAACATCGCAGACGACGGTGTTGTTGTCGCCTTGGTGGATTACGATATCAGGTTTATATAGGGTTCCGTCATGATGACGTACATGCGGCTCCTCTTCTACATCCCAGCGTCTGCGGCTGTGCACTGCAATCTTCTTAGCTATTTCATTATGGCGCTTAAGGCGCTCATTATGTACCACATCGCACCGCTGCAGTATGTGCGATATGGATTCCACTCGATTGCAGCCACCACGACATAGTCGGGTCTCAACCGGTTTGTAGGGGAGTCCCGCTGTTGGGAGGTTGTTGGATCTTAGCTGGACGGCTCTGACGTAGTCTCTACCAGTCCAGCCTGATGGTCTGGCTGTAAGCCATGATCGGCTTGCGGGATCTTCTGCAGTTGCCTGGATCCCAGCCGTCTGGGGGCCGTTAGTGATGGCCTCACGCCAGGTCTGTTCTGAAGGAACATTCCCAGCAAGCTGTTCTTGTCTCTGCAGGCATTTTCGCATCCTTTCCGACTGCAAAACCCTAGACACGACTTGGTCATTGGTGTTATCCAGAAGCTTCGTGACCCTCTTAACAAAGAGCTGTGGTATGGTATGACGAAGCTCCTGTATGCCAAGTCCGCCGTCTCTTACTTTCGCGTGTAACACGCTATCTGGTGTATGCACCGAAAGATGCATAAACCTTTTCACGGACGCTTTAATAATGCGGTCGGCGTCCTTGAGTACGGCGCCTGTAGTCTTCGTTGTTTGAAGACCATATAGGACTCTCGGAATCAGATAAACCTTCAGTAATTGAAGTTTCTGATCCGGTTTCAGGGGTGCCTTTTCTAAGTTACGCAGCCAGAACTGGAGGTTCGGCGCATTCGGTTTCTGCACACCAGTGGGGCCAAAGTAATGGCCGAGGTACTTAAAGGTGGAG
>CAUYVT010000060.1:67500-77500 GCA_963576565.1 Aspidapion aeneum
TCGCCGAACGAGAGCACCTCGCACGGATGAGGTAGCTTCGTGTATACGAAACGTACGAGCGTCGGGCGAATATCTTTTACAACCGTCGAAAAGAGCTTTCCCCGTTTCCGGGGGGCTCTTCTCTTCGAAGACAACGTTGCCTCGGACGTGTGCGCTTGCCGTGGCGACCGGTGTTGATTGACACACGTCGGTTCCCGAAAGCACAGTTCGGAAGTAGTCGACGGTCGATCGTCACTCACGTGTCGCCTCGATCAAAAACACACTACATCGACGAGGACTCGTTTTTTCTTCTAGGTACCCGCTTAAATGGCCGTTATGTCCTTGCTTAGGCTATGCGACGACAACGTTGCCACGGAGGTGTGCGCGTGCTTGCCGTGGCGACCGGTGTTGATCGACACACGTCGGTTCCCGAAAGCACAGTTCGGAAGTAGTCGACGGTCGATCGTCACTCACGTGTCGTCGTTTCGGTCAAACACCCACTACACCACACATTTGCGACAACGTTGCGCGCTCTTGCCGTGGCGACCGGTGTTGATCGACACACGTCGGTTCCCGAAAGCACAGTTCGGAAGTAGTCGACGGTCGATCGTCACTCACGTGTCGCGCTAAGTAGGCCGGCACGCTAGCAAGAGTGCACGAATGCTCCTCGTTACACGCGTCTACGATATGCGCCGTGGCCGCTTCGTTAACAGGAATCAAAAACGCTACACTGATCGTCTAGTCTACTTTCTTAAGACGACGATTCTCGCGGCGTTTTCCTTCCATGTTTATACGAAGGGTAGCGCTGTCGCAATGCGCGCGGTTCGAACACACGATCGGAAGATCTGTATGTGCGACGTCGTCGTCTATTCCCGTACGTTCTCTATACACGCAACACGTGTGTTGCTTGTACTACACAGACAAACAACACCGGCGTGAAAACGATGAGATCGAGAACGCTTTCGTGTCGATAATTTACGCTAGCTTACATGCCTTGTTACAGACAAGAACATCATAGCAGGCGATTTTAATCGACATGTCACGAAATGCATGTTCTCCGCACGAAGAGACGTCTGACGGCGCGATCGTATTGATCGGGTTCGACTACGTTCGTTCAAATAATGGTTTGAAGCATCAAACGTGTTTTGTCGCGTTCACGTAGGAACGTTAAACACTGTAATGATCCTTCCGCAGGTTCACCTACGGAAACCTTGTTACGACTTTTACTTCCTCTAAATGATCAAGTTCGGTCATCTTCCCAGTGACATCGACGACGCCGAAACGCCATCGCGTACCGGTCCGAAGACCTCACTAAATCATTCAATCGGTAGTAGCGACGGGCGGTGTGTACAAAGGGCAGGGACGTAATCAACGCGAGCTTATGACTCGCGCTTACTGGGAATTCCTCGTTCATGGGGAACAATTGCAAGCCCCAATCCCTAGCACGAAGGAGGTTCAGCGGGTTACCCGGGCCACTCGGCCAGGGAGGACACGCTGATTCCTTCAGTGTAGCGCGCGTGCGGCCCAGAACATCTAAGGGCATCACAGACCTGTTATTGCTCAATCTCGTGCGGCTAGAAGCCACCTGTCCCTCTAAGAAGAAATTATTAAACGCTGACAGTAAAAACCGCGCACGACAAGGGGCGAACCCCGAGCCGGCGGGCCTTTGGGATGTCAAAATGCGCCTAGTTAGCAGGCTAGAGTCTCGTTCGTTATCGGAATTAACCAGACAAATCGCTCCACCAACTAAGAACGGCCATGCACCACCACCCACCGAATCAAGAAAGAGCTCTCAATCTGTCAATCCTTCCGGTGTCCGGGCCTGGTGAGGTTTCCCGTGTTGAGTCAAATTAAGCCGCAGGCTCCACTCCTGGTGGTGCCCTTCCGTCAATTCCTTTAAGTTTCAGCTTTGCAACCATACTTCCCCCGGAACCCAAAAGCTTTGGTTTCCCGGAAGCTGCCCGTCGAGTCATCGGAGGAACTTCGACGGATCGCTAGCTGGCATCGTTTATGGTTAAAACTAGGGCGGTATCTGATCGCCTTCGAACCTTTAACTTTCGTTCTTGATCAATGAAAACGTTTTTGGCAAATGCTTTCGCTTCTGTCCGTCTTGCGACGATCCAAGAATTTCACCTCTAACGTCGCAATACGAATGCCCCCATCCGTTCCTATTAATCATTACCTCGGGGTTCCGAAAACCAACAAAATAGAACCGAGGTCCTATTCCATTATTCCATGCACACATATTCAGGCGATGTTTTAGCCTGCTTTAAGCACTCTAATTTGTTCAAAGTAAACGTGCCGGCCCACCTCGACACTCAGTGAAGAGCACCGCGGCAGGATTGAGTTGGGCCGCCCTTGCGAGCTAAGCCCACCGGCAGGACGTCTCGCGGCACGCCAGTTAACACCGCGGACGATGAACCGGCGGCGCGAGACACAAATTCGACTACGAGCTTTTTAACCGCAACAACTTTAATATACGCTATTGGAGCTGGAGTTACCGCGGCTGCTGGCACCAGACTTGCCCTCCAATTGATCCTCGTTAAAGGGTTTAGAGTGTACTCATTCCGATTACGGGGCCTCGGATGAGTCCCGTATCGTTATTTTTCGTCACTACCTCCCCGTGCCGGGAGTGGGTAATTTGCGCGCCTGCTGCCTTCCTTGGATGTGGTAGCCGTTTCTCAGGCTCCCTCTCCGGAATCGAACCCTGATTCCCCGTTACCCGTTACAACCATGGTAGGCGCAGAACCTACCATCGAAAGTTGATAAGGCAGACATTTGAAAGATGCGTCGCCGGTGCGAGACCGTGCGATCAGCATAAAGTTATTCAGAGTCACCAAGTTGTACGATGACGAGCGAACCCGCCACCGATTGGTTTTGATCTAATAAAAGCACTCCTTCCGTCTCCGGTCGGAACTCAATTTGCATGTATTAGCTCTAGAATTACCACAGTTATCCAAGTAATTGTGGGTACGATCTAAGGAACCATAACTGATTTAATGAGCCTTTCGCGGTTTCACCTTAATTTGGCTTGTACTGAGACATGCATGGCTTAATCTTTGAGACAAGCATATGACTACTGGCAGGATCAACCAGGGAGCTGTTCTTATCGTCTAGCGGCGTGTATACGATTCGACCGCGAGCAAGTTACTCGCGCGTCGACGCACGCCACACGACAAACAAACAGTCTCCGATTGTTGATTCTTATGTTGTGTAACACAACAAGACCAACCACATCGGAGACAAACACTAAAATTCAACTGCGTTGAACGCGTCCAAAACTTAATGTTCTGAACGCCACGCTGTTACGAACCATGTATAGGCCTGTCTCCAAAACGCAAAGGTTTTGGACAAAGTGTGTACACGTTGTCATTGTTATTTAAAACAATAAACAAGGCACTAGTTCAAGTCTGTCCAAAACGCGACGGTTTTGGTATTCGTTCAAAGTGTATCAAACGCGTGTACACGTTGTTATTGTTTTTTACAACAAATAACAAGGCACTTGTTATAATACACAAAAATCCGGCTCGACTATGTCCATTATAAAGAATATGAGAACACGAACAAACGCGCAAAGCCTGAATGGAACGCTAGACGCACGCACACACACACAACTGATAAGTTGAGGAGCGGCGTCGTTCCTTCGAGCACAAATTGCATCGCCTGTGTATCTCTTTCAATATATAGGGCTTATAAAACGTCGTCCGAAAGAAAGATTCAACATTCTCTCGACCCTTCGCTAGATTGAAAGCGACGCGGGGAAGAAACGTTGCGTCTTAAATATTCTCGCTCGGAACGAAGAGAGTTATCGCATAAGTTACCGGAACGTGTTTATATGTAAAGGTAGGTAGGATAATGCCAGCGACGCTATATCGTATCCGTTTGCTATAAACAAATAGATTGGCGCTCGACAATAATCCAACTCCGATACTACACGTTCCATTAGTTGACTGCATGTGGCACCGTAAACGAAAAACGCTTACTAAGTCCGCAGTCTCGCTGTGGAACGAAGAAAACCGCACGCCGGAGCACACACCCATTTGAGATAACGTCAAGTTGCAAAAGCTCAAGGCGGCGCGAGAATGCTTTGGTTACCCAAATTTCAAGCGACCACAAGCCCTAAAGAACTTATTGCCCCAGTATTCGAAACTCAAGAGCGGCGTGTACACCATGCGGCGCACTGCATAGCTGTGACACATAAAACGCGACGCTTACGACAATTCAACAAACAATGTATGTAAGTGATTATCGATGGGCGTCAGGCAGTTTTTATCCTCGGCGTATGCATCGGCTTTCGCTGTGAGAGACTCGGGTCGGCTGCGTTCGCTCGACAGTCGTCTCATCACATATAAGGGGGCCGAACCAGAGTTGGCGAGGTGTACATCGCATATGAATTCGTGCAGACTGACGATGCGCGGTTCGCTAAAAATTACCCATCCGCTCGCCTATCACAGCCTAGAAATTTCAAATTTCAGCCCTAAAATTGACAGTTTTGATCAAACGAGCCCCGTTTACTACACCTCACTTGGAAATTTGACTTGCTCGATGAGCCGAATTTACTAGACCTCAGTTGGAAATCGATTTGCTACACCTCACTTGGAAATTTGACTTCTTGCTCGATGAACCGAATTTACTACACCTCACTTGGAAATTTGACTTGTCGCTCGGTGAGCCGAATTTACTAGACCTCAGTTGGAAATCGATTTGCTACACCTCACTTGGAAATTTGACTTTGCGCTCGATGAACCGAATTTACTACACCTCACTTGGAAATTTGACGGCGCTCGGTGAGCCAAATTTACTAGACCTCAGTTGGAAATCGATTTGCTACGCCTCACTTGGAAATTTGACTTTGAGCTCGATGAACCGAATTTACTACACCTCACTTGGAAATTTGACGGCGCTCGGTGAGCCAAATTTACTAGACCTCAGTTGGAAATCGATTTGCTACACCTCACTTGGAAATTTGACTTCTTGCTCGATGAACCGAATTTACTACACCTCACTTGGAAATTTGACTTCTTGCTCGATGAGCCGAATTTACTACACCTCACTTGGAAATTTGACGGCGCTCGGTGAGCCAAATTTACTAGACCTCAGTTGGAAATCGATTTGCTACACCTCACTTGGAAATTTGACTTCTTGCTCGATGAACCGAATTTACTACACCTCACTTGGAAATTTGACTTCTTGCTGGATGAACCGAATTTACTACACCTCACTTGGAAATTTGACTTTGCGCTCGATGAGCCGAATTTACTAGACCTCAGTTGGAAATCGATTTGCTACACCTCACTTGGAAATTTGACTTTGCGCTCGATGAACCGAATTTACTACACCTCACTTGGAAATCGATTTGCTACACCTCACTTGGAAATTTGACTTCTTGCTCGATGAGCCGAATTTACTAGACCTCAGTTGGAAATCGATTTGCTACACCTCACTTGGAAATTTGACTTCTTGCTGGATGAACCGAATTTACTACACCTCACTTGGAAATTTGACTTGTCGCTCGGTGAGCCGAATTTACTAGACCTCAGTTGGAAATCGATTTGCTACACCTCACTTGGAAATTTGACTTTGCGCTCGATGAACCGAATTTACTACACCTCACTTGGAAATCGATTTGCTACACCTCACTTGGAAATTTGACTTCTTGCTCGATGAGCCGAATTTACTAGACCTCAGTTGGAAATCGATTTGCTACACCTCACTTGGAAATTTGACTTTGCGCTCGATGAACCGAATTTACTAGACCTCACTTGGAAATTTGACTTGTCGCTCGGTGAGCCGAATTTACTAGACCTCAGTTGGAAATCGATTTGCTACACCTCACTTGGAAATTTGACTTCTTGCTGGATGAACCGAATTTACTACACCTCACTTGGAAATTTGACTTTGCGCTCGATGAGCCGAATTTACTAGACCTCAGTTGGAAATCGATTTGCTACACCGCACTTGGAAATTTGACTTCTTGCTCGATGAGCCGAATTTACTAGACCTCAGTTGGAAATCGATTTGCTACACCTCACTTGGAAATTTGACTTTGCGCTCGATGAACCGAATTTACTACACCTCACTTGGAAATTTGACTTGTCGCTCGGTGAGCCGAATTTACTAGACCTCAGTTGGAAATCGATTTGCTACACCTCACTTGGAAATTTGACTTTGCGCTCGATGAGCCGAATTTACTAGACCTCAGTTGGAAATCGATTTGCTACACCTCACTTGGAAATTTGACTTTGCGCTCGATGAACCGAATTTACTACACCTCACTTGGAAATTTGACTTGTCGCTCGGTGAGCCGAATTTACTAGACCTCAGTTGGAAATCGATTTGCTACACCTCACTTGGAAATTTGACTTGGCGCTCGATGAACCGAATTTACTACACCTCACTTGGAAATTTGACTTGCTACACCTCACTTGGAAATTTGACTTGGTGACGTCATCGTCACTTACATAAACGGTGCCAGCGAGTGCTTTTCTTCAAGATTCAAAGTTATCGTAGAGTTTTGAAATTTGGCACACTTATAGGCATCGATAGACTAAATCGAAATGGATTCTTGCACTTTTTCGATTTGAGCCCCCCACTTCCCGCTAGAGACATTAATATGTCAAAACAGAAAATTTGACATGGCACAATTAGTTTACTCCTGGAAGACACAATTTTAATGGTACTGACTTATATATATATATTTTTTGCAAGTACATACAATAGCGCATCTGTCGCCGTCGAGATAATTTAAAAAAACTGTCGGCGTCTTAAAATATGACGTTTCAAATTAGCACCACTTTTGGCCAAATTTTGATGCTTTTTCATCCATAACGCGAAAAGTACTAAACCGATGTAAAATTTTTCTTTTGCAATTGGTTGGGCCTAGCAAGCAACACCAATTTGGTTATTATCCATTTTGTATTTTGACGCTTCCGTTTCGAGATATAACGTAAAAACTGAAATTGAAAAAAAAATCGTTTTTGCAAAACATGGGGGTCCATTGCGCGCTTATTTGGAAACTGCGTAACATCTAAAACCACAGGAGTAGTTTTTTCTGATAGACATAGAATCCTTACGATTCTTTGACCCCATCTTAAGAAATTTTTTTTTATCGGTTCTCGAGATATGGCTCTTCAATTTTGACCAAATTTTGATGGTTTTTCCTCATTAACGCGAAAACTACTGAACCGATTAATTTTTTTGTATTTCGATTTAATTAGGCTTAGTAAGCCTCATAAATTTGGTTATCATCAATTTTGCATTTTGACGCCTCCGTTTCGAGATATAACGTAAAAACTGAAATTGAAAAAAATTTCGTTTTTGCAAAACATTGCGCGCTTATTTGGAATTTGGGTAACATCTAAGACCACAGGTTTTTTCTGATAAAGATACGACCCTTACGATTCTATGGCTTTATCTCAAGAAATTTTGTCCATCGGTTCTCGAGATATGACCCTTCAAACCTTTACATAAAAACGCTGATATCTCAAAAACGCCTGAACCGATTCCGGTTTTGTTTTCGGTTTTCTCAATGAGACCAACTTTGCTATGATTTGTATAGAAAAAATTTTAATTTTTCCCAACTTTGAAAAAAGTGGAGGGGAGAGGTACCCTAAAAACTTGATTTAAAAAAAAGGTTAGTCCACTTTTTCCATACCGGGTATCTTCCCTTTAAAACGTATATCTTTATTTTTCTGTAAATCTACTACGACGGACTACTTGCTCGCACCGTTTATGGTATATAATATGAACCGAACCGAACCGAACCGAACCGAACCGAACCGAACCGAACCGAACCGAACCGAACCGAACCGAACCGAA
Source organism: Aspidapion aeneum (assembly GCA_963576565.1). Classification (NCBI taxonomy): domain Eukaryota; kingdom Metazoa; phylum Arthropoda; class Insecta; order Coleoptera; family Brentidae; genus Aspidapion; species Aspidapion aeneum. The sequence continues at coordinate 75,298 of CAUYVT010000060.1, forward strand.
CCGAACCGAACCGAACCGAACCGAACCGAACCGAACCGAACCGAACCGAAATGAACCGTTCCGTACAAAACGTACCTAACCGTTCCGTACAAAACGTACCTAACCGTTCTGTACAAAACGTACCTAACCGTTCCGTACAAAACGTACCTAACCGTTCCGTACAAAAGGTACCTAACCGTTCCGTACAAAACGTACCTAACCGTTCCGTACAAAAACGTACCTAACCGTTCCGTACAAAACGTACCTAACCGTTCCGTACAAAACGTACCTAACCGTTCTGTACAAAACGTACCTAACCGTTCCGTACAAAACGTATCTAACCGTTCCGTACAAAAGGTACCTAACCGTTCCGTACAAAACGTACCTAACCGTTCCGTACAAAACGTACCCAACCGTTCCGTACAAAAACATACCTAACCGTTCCGTACAAAACGTACCTAACCGCTCCGTACAAAACGTACCTAACCGTTCTGTACAAAACGTACCTAACCGTTCCGTACAAAACGTACCTAACCGTTCCGTACAAAAACGTACCTAACCGTTCCGTACAAAAGGTACCTAACCGTTCCGTACAAAACGTACCTAACCGTTCCGTACAAAACGTACCTAACCGTTCCGTACAAAAACGTACCTAACCGTTCCGTACAAAAACGTACCTAACCGTTCCGTACAAAAACGTACCTAACCGTTCCGTACAAAACGTACATAACCGTTCCGTACAAAACGTACCTAACCGTTCCGTACAAAACGTACCTAACCGTTTCGTATCAAAACGTACCTAACCGTTCCGTACAAAAACGTACCTAACCGTTCCGTACAAAACGTATCTGACCGTTCCGCACAAAACGTACCTAACCGTTCCGTACAAAACGTACCTAACCGTTCCGTACAAAACGTACCTAACCGTTCCGTACAAAACGTACCTAACCGTTCCGTACAAAACGTACCTAACCGTTCCGTATCAAAACGTACCTAACCGTTCCGCGCAAAACGTATCTAACCGTTCCGTGCAAAAACGTACCTAACCGTTCCGTACAAAAACGTACCTAACCGTTCCGTACAAAACGTACCTAACCGTTCCGTACAAAACGTACCTAACCGTCCCACACCAAAACCTACCTAACCGTCCCACACCAAAACGTACCTAACCGTGCCGTACCAAAACGTACCTAACCGTTCCGTATCAAAACGTACCTAACCGTTCCGTGCAAAACGTATCTAACCGTTCCGTACAAAAACGTACCTAACCGTTCCGTACAAAACGTACCTAACCGTTCCGTACAAAAACGTACCTAACCGTTCCGTACAAAACGTACCTAACCGTTCCGTACAAAACGTACCTAACCGTCCCACACCAAAACCTACCTAACCGTCCCACACCAAAACGTACCTAACCGTGCCGTACCAAAACGTACCTAACCGTGCCGTACCAAAACGTACCTAACCGTACCTAACCGTCCCACACCAAAACGTACAGAACCGTCCCACACCAAAACGTACCAAACCGTATCGTACTGTCCCGCACCAAAATGAACAGAACCTAACCAAAATAGCGGTTTAGTTCGGTTTGGTTTCACAACGTCTAGGATGGCGGTTCGGTTTCGGTTCGGTTTGGTTTCACACCCTCTAGGATCCCGGGAAAAAGTCAGGGTAGTTTTTTTTTGAAAATATATGTTAGAATGAGGTTTTCGGGAGTGGCAAGTCATAGGACGCTATTATTAATATAAACACCAGTCCTTTGCCTTTTATATTGCCAAAACGCACCGAACCGTACTGAACCGAATCGAAGTGGCGGTTTAGTTCGGTTTGGTTTCACAACGTCTAGAATGCCGGTTCGGTTCGGTTCGGTTCGGTTCGGTTCGGTTCGGTTCGGTTCGGTTTGGTTTCACACCCTCTAGGATCCCGGGAAAGAGTCAGGGTAGTTTTTTTTTGTTGAAAATATATGTTAGAATGAGGTTTTCGGGAGTGGCAAGTCATAGGACGCTATGGTTCATTTCGGTTCGGTTCGGTTCGGTTCGGTTCGGTTCGGTTTGGTTTCACACCCTCTAGGATCCCGGGAAAGAGTCAGGGTAGTTTTTTTTTGTTGAAAATATATGTTAGAATGAGGTTTTCGGGAGTGGCAAGTCATAGGACGCTATGGTTCATTTCGGTTCGGTTCGGTTCGGTTCGGTTCGGTTCGGTTTGGTTTCACACCCTCTAGGAT
>CAUYVT010000060.1:82500-83707 GCA_963576565.1 Aspidapion aeneum
GTACTTGTTCGCTATCGGTCTCGTGGTCATATTTAGCCTTAGATGGAGTTTACCACCCACTTAGGGCTGCACTCTCAAGCAACCCGACTCTGAGGAGAGATCCTCCCGCGATCAGCAGCGGTCGCTACGGGCCTGGCACCCTCTATGGGCTGTGGCCCCGTTCAAGAAGGACTTGGACGCGCCGCATGATCTCGGGAAAATGGACCCTCCCTAACACCACATTTCCCGGCGCCCGATATGGGCGCGGGATTCGGTGCTGGGCTCTTCCCTGTTCGCTCGCAGCTACTGAGGGAATCCTAGTTAGTTTCTTTTCCTCCGCTTATTAATATGCTTAAATTCAGCGGGTGGTCTCACCTGCTCTGAGGTCTATAATCGTATGTAAAGCAAGCAATGTGTCAAAATTGTGCGTATTTCCTACTTCGCCGCGAAGGCGAAGACGGATCAAACCGATCGCTCACGTTTATAAACGCATTACGCGCACATGCCTAGCGGTGTCGATCAGACGTCGGTTTCCGAAAGCAATTTTCGAAAGTAGCGGACACGTCGATCTTCACTCAACTGGCGCGCGCGTTTGTTGCGAATTAACGTGTCGCACGCACCGATCGTCGCCGTCGGCGACGCCGACGACGATAGTTAGTGATGGGCTTGCGAGTATCGGTGGCAACGCACAAACGAGTACAACAACACACAAACGTTGGAGTGTACAAGTCGACGCTTACTGATTTTGCCGAATTTTCACTTTTCGCTAAAGGAAATGGAAAATTGACGGCCGCTTTCGCGCTTTAAGGCGTCGCGTGTAGCCAGTAATTAAATTACCGGCCCGCACGCGTAATACGCCCAACTCGCTCCGACGTTTTATGTCTATATTCGAGAATATAGGTAGATAAAACCGAGCAGTCTTTGAAATTGATACGACCCTCAGCCAGGAGTGGTCCGGGAACAGAATCCGAGGACCGCAATGTGCGTTCGAAATGTCGATGTTCATGTGTCCTGCAGTTCACAAGTTGACGCGCAATTAGCTGCGTTCTTCATCGACCCACGAGCCAAGTGATCCACCGTTTAGGGTAATCTTTAAAATAGGTTTAACGCCAGCACAAAGGCTCGCGTTAGTTTTTGTTGTGACTTTTTTTGGTTCGCTTTCGCGTTAACGTCGACCACACGTCGACAACGCGAAAACTACTACAGTTTGTGTGCGAGGTACGCTCTC
>CAUYVT010000061.1:0-81737 GCA_963576565.1 Aspidapion aeneum
TCGGTTTCACAACGTTCTACGTCTTCCGATACCCAATCTCCACTCGTTTCAGTTTGCCCATAATTCATCATCTAGGCCTGTTATTCTTATTTCACTGTCTATTCCTTCTCTCCAGCTTTTCCTCGGCCTTCCTCGTTTTCTTCGACCAGTTCGTTTCCATTGTAATATTTGTTTAGGTAGTCTTCCATCATCCATTCTTTGTACATGTCCGTACCACACCAGTTGTTTTGTTCTTATATCATCCACTAAAGTACGTTCACCCACTGTCATAATTTCTCTTATTCTTTGATTTGTAACTTTTTCTCTTTTTGATTTCCCTGCTGCTCTTCTCCAATAGTCCATCTCCGTAGCGGAAAGCATTTTTTCTGTTCTATCTTTGATTGGCCATACTTCTGAGCCATATGTAATAATACTTTTTACAATGGTGTTATATATAAGCTTTTTGTTATGTTTTGATATACTTTGGTCCCAAATTATTCCATTTAATAAAGTTATTGCTTTTCTTCCTTGTACGTTTCTATCTTTTATAGCTTTGTCTAGTGTTCCGTCAGCAGTATTTAAGATTAGATCATGTTTCATTCCACCAATACACATATACTCTGTCTTATTGATATTAACCTCTAGTCCCACTTATTGTACTATTCTATTAGTTTTCGTGTCATATATTCGAGGTCGTCATAATCCTGAGCCACCACTATCTGATCATCGGCGAAACATAAAGTATACAAGGTGGTTTCATCCAGCGGAATTCCCATGTTTTGGCATTTTTTCTTCCAGACTTTAAGGACTTGTTCCAAATATATCTTGAAGAGCGTAGGCGAGACACAGCAACCTTGTTTAAGACCTTTATATACTTGAAAGCCTTTAGTTAGTTTTGCTTTTATTTTAACTTTTGCCTTACTATTGCGGTATAACTCTTTGATGGCCTTAATTAGCTGTACGCTTATGTTTGTCTTTTCCAACGCTTTCCAAAGTAGGTTTAGTGGTATACTATCATATGCCTTCTGCAAATCTACGTAAAGCAGATGCAGCTCTTGTCCGTATGCCATTTTCTTTTCAATAACTTGGGTTATACAAAAGAGATGATCTGAAGTCGATCTACCCGCTCGGAAACCGGCTTGTTCTTCTGCCTCCATATCTTTATATTCGCTCTTCACTTTATTTCTTATTATTTTGCCATATATGGCAGCTTTTTCACTAATTTAAAAAATAAATAAAACATGTTCGCAACAAGAATAAACGAGCATCCTTGAAGCATCTTGGATTTTGAGATGGCGTACAAAAAAATATATTTAGTCAAAACTCTGATTAATTCTCTGCCAAATGCAGTTTGTCCCACTAAAGTCGATTGGATATGTAGTTCAAAAGTTTTAATGAAAAAAAATTGGTCGGTTTTTTTTCGCCCACCCGATATTTATATTCAATTATTTTTCATTCTTGAAACTTTTGAATTTTAACATGTATGAAATGTAGATTTCTTAAAATTGAGAAATCATTTTTGTAGTCAGGTTTGAAATAGGCCGTTTTAGCACCAGCTTGCCTATTTGGGATACAATAAGTCAAAGATTTTTTAGCTCACACATATACTATACTATAGTAGTGTGAGCTATGGTGATCCTAATTTTTTCGAGAAAAAAAAAAGTTGCTCCGATTTCAAAAATTTTTATATATCTTTGCGTTTCAGATGATTTTGAAACTTTTTTGTTGCGCCGTCTGTCTGTCTGTCTGTATGTCTGTCTGTCTGTCTGTCTGTCTGTCTGTCTGTCTGTCTGTATGTCTGTAACGACCAACGCGCATACCTCAAAAACCGCTTGGCCGATTTTAATGAAATTTGGTACCTAGGCTGGGTCTTGGGTCGAGATGGTCCCATTTAAAAATGAACAAAATCCACCGAACAGAAACCAAATAAAAGGGTGGGGGTAGATTTCAAAAATTAGAGTTTATGTGAAAATATGGCGTGTGTGATATCAAACGAAAGGTAATTGAGTCTGCAGTTAAACAAAATACATTTTAATTTATTTAAAAAAAAGGGTGGGGTTATATTTTAAAAATTAGAGTTTAAGTGAAAATATGGCGTGTGTGATATCAAACGAAAGGTAATTGAGTCCGGAGTTTAACAAAAAACATTTTAGTTTTTTGTTTTTTTAAGGGTGGGGGTAGATTTCAAAAATTTGAGTTTAAGTCAAAACATGGCTTGTGTGGTATCAAACAAAAGGTAATTTAGTCTGGAGTTAAATAAAATATATTTCAGTTTTTAGTTATATTGGCTCACACGTACACTATAACTATAGTACCTAGTGTGGGCTTAGGGGCCCATATATTGGCAGAGTATTTTTGTTTGCAGCGGATTTTTTGCATAATTGAAGCATCCGAGGTCTAAACGAATAGGTGCATCTTATAACCTTTTGAATGATGTGTTCAAAAGCTATGTAGCTTATTTAAGTATAGCTGTCTTTCAAAGTTTCATGCGCGGTGACAACCACGCGGCACTGCATATGCCAAGTGCTGCGTAGGTATACTTTTGAAAAAGACGACGCTGACGGCCGATCCTTTGAGGACCTACTGGTTGGATACTAACCATTTAGGGCGCAGACCTTTTGGGCGCTATTAATTGGATCGCCGATCATTTTTTACACGCACTTTTTTTACGACTGTTTAAACGCCTGCTGTTTTGGTTTGATTAAGGATACTTAACGTTTAGACGCAGACCTCTCATATTGGTTATCCAGAAATCTATGTTTTATATAACAACAAAAAAAAATTACCCAACTGCTAAATTTACTTGTAACTACTAGTCGCAGTTGGATACAAAATTGATAGTTATACCTATAATAATGTACGAGATGATTCAACTTTTAGTTTTGATGCCCAAAGCGCACTTACGAAATTATACGGTTTTGTATTTCCATGAATCAGGTTATTGGGTAATTTTGTACCCAACTGCGACTAGTAGTTATAAGTAAATTTAGCAGTTGCGTGTTTTCTTTATTTAATTTTTTTTTATTTCCAACTTTTAAGTTTAATTCTTATTCAGCCTTACAAAAAGCACTATGCATTTACCATTCATTTAGATATTTACCCAACTACAGTTCATATAATTATTTTTGAGACAACTTCTTACAACTTATCGTCAAATAAAAATAAAACTTATCGTCAAATAAAAATAAAACTTTTTTTCGTTGGCCGATGCTATTTGTTATGGTAAACAGTTGATAACTGTCAAAAAGTTATCTCAAAAATTATGATATGGAATTTAGTACGTGTAGATTTTCTACGGACGTGAACAGTGTTACCTTGTGTGTTGAATAAAGGTGAAGAGGAGGAGGGAGCTAGTAAAATGGTGTCGAAAAAAATATTAAAGTGTATGCAGAAAGAATTTTTGAAATCGCTCTATATTTATGAAAGGTATAGCTACAACTATTACTAATAAGGAGGCTGGGGAGAAGAGAGGGGGGAAAACAATTAAAATGTTTAAAACTGTTTGGTTTTCACTATCTCCAACGTCGATCACAGGGATACGAGTGATCCCCGTCTGGAACACGTCCTGATAAGGAACAAGTGATTCATGCCAATCCACGACCGGACCGGTTTCGACCTTTTGGGCCATCCTCAGGTGAATGTAGGCGATAGCTCCGTGTAGAGCATAAGTTTTGTGAAACCAACAGAAACAACTACTCCGAGGGAAAATACCCCTACCGGCATTGAATTATACTGATGGCTTGATGCTTTCGTTGGGAACTTGTTAAAACTGTTTGGTTTTCACTATCTCCAACGTCGATCACAGGGATACGAGTGATCCCCGTCTGGAACACGTCCTGATAAGGAACAAGTGATCCATGCCAATCCACGACCGGACCGGTTTCGACCTTTTGGGCCATCCTCAGGTGAATGTAGGCGATAGCTCCGTGTAGAGCATAAGTTTTGTGAAACCAACAGAAACAACTACTCCGAGGGAAAATACCCCTACCGGCATTGAATTATACTGATGGCTTGATGCTTTCGATGGGAACTTGTTAAAACTGTTTGGTTTTCACTATCTCCAACGTCGATCACAGGGATACGAGTGATCCCCGTCTGGAACACGTCCTGATAATCAGGAACAAGTGATCCATGCCAATCCACGACCGGACCAGTTTCGACCATTTGGGCCATCCTCCTAAATTTTTTTCGATTGTCATAATTTCATCAAATGAGCTATGCACGATCCGCTTCAAACCACTGCGTAAACCAAACTAGTAGATGAAAAGCGACATGATTGCGCGCGGTAGTAGAACGCACATCAAGGTAAATAACTCGAACCGCCCGAGGCGTGGAGATTTAAAACCTCTTAGTACGGGGGCCAGCCTTAAAATTTAATTGTCACACCTCGTATAGGAGCAATAATACATTTTTAAACAAATGTTGGAAATATAGTGTCTCTTTCATAATATTAATAAATGTTTTTTGTGTTTATTTAATAAAGAAATAAAATTATTAAACCAATAGAATGTGTATTGGCTAATATGACATGATAATAAATCGTTATTTCTTTAATATAAATAACAATGATAACACATGCACTTCTGTTGTAACTGCGCCAATAGTAGTAGATTATTAATTTGTTATCGTATTTTTTCTGAATGAAATGTTAAGCAATTAAGCATAATTAAAAAAAAGTTACAATAAAGCAATTTCATTCAAGTTTTTTATACAATAATAATCAAGTATGAGTTTGATATTATCGTTTAGTGTACTATTATACAGGTTGTTTCAAATTGAGTGTTTACCAATGCTAACTTTGTTGTTCTTAAAGATACCGACATAATAATTGCTTTATGTAAAAAACTTATAGCATTTTGAACGTTCTTTAGATAGAAAAAAAAAATAATCGAGTTTCACGTTTTCGAGTTTTAAGGAAAAATAAAAAAAAATTAAATGAAACCTCCTGTATATTGAGGATCGTATTCTTTTGAGCACACACATACTTTTCTCCGAGAACGAACGAATGCCTTGTTCGCATTTGTGCTCAAGTGAAGGTGCATTAAAACGAACAAATGCCGTCCATATAAAGCTGGGTACGCATATGAGCATGAACGCGAATGAGGCAATCCAAGGCCGAACCATTTGCCTCGGATTCGGGAAGAAATAAAATTGTGGGTGACCTGAATAGTGGACGCACGAGGCGTTGTACGGAATCGATCCATAAATATGAGCAGCGCACGAGCAGATGCCTCACTTTGATATACCGCCAACAGTTCGATCGGGTCGAGGCCAAATGCATGCGGGTTCAAACAAATTTGCACGCCTCGTTCAGACGTACACATACGTATGCTCATTCGTCCTCGGGCTGCCTCATTCGCGTTCATGCTCATATGCGTACCCCCCTTGAAACACAACTGAATGCTGTTTGCCTCGCCCGCCTCGAAGGCACGTACACATACGTATGCTCGTGCGGCCTAATGTAGTAAAAGCTATTTATGAAGAAAAAGTAATCATGCGAAAATATTTATACCTCCACCAACAGTTAACTCTGACAAAAAAAAAGAAACCTAGCGATAGCTTTCTTGGCTACCCTTCAAGAACTCGATAAATCTGTATAATGAAAAATGTTAAGATGTTGACATCTTTAGTTTCAGTTTAAACACTTTTAAGACCAAATTTTAATTGATTTTTAGATCGTAAAACTCAACTGTTTCATTTTTTACTTTGTGTATCTCTTTAGTTTAGGGGTTATTTATAATTTATAAGCAATTTAGGTTAGTACTGAATACTTTTTTGGATGTTGGTATTCCAAATAAATAAATAAATAAGTTGCTCTCCGAGCGATTCTTAATTTTTCGATTACACGATCCAGTGGGATGTGTCAATGGTCCTCCTTAGTGTTAAATCTGGGGGCACGGCAGTGTCCTGCCAAGTTCGCGTAAACTGCTGTCCTATACCATTATTTCTTGCAACATTTTAGCCCATATTTGACCTATCTAAAACACTACTTCCAAATGAGCTACGAAACTCAAACTTTGTACAGTCGTAGAACTTCATAGAGTTAACAACCCCTTCATAACAACTTTCATAAAGTAGTAAAGTAGCTACGAAATTTCAAAAAACGTCGAATTTGCCACTCACTCATGTATAGATCATCAAAATTCTACTGTACTTCCAGACAAGCTACAAAGCTGACATTTGGCAGACTGATAAAAATTATGACCAAACCCTTGGAAAAAATCAAAAAACCCCAAAATCTAATTTACTCCCTTCCCCTATACATGTAAAGTTATGTAAAAGTAACATTTCCCACTTCTAGAAACGCTAGAGAGCTGAGCTTTGGCAGACTAATAAGAAATAAAATATAAATTTAAAGTTATGTAAAAGTAACATTGCCCACTTCCAGAAACACTAGGGAGCTAAGCTTTGGAAGGCCGATAGGAACTATGATAAAACTATAGAAAAAAATTTTAAAAACCCAAAATTTTAATTAACTTCCCTCCCCTATAGATGTAAAGTTATGTAAAAGTAACATTGCCCACTTCCAGAAACGCTCTAGTGCTAAGCTTTGACCAAACTATAAAAAAAAATAAAAACACCAAAATTTATTTACTTTCAGGACGGCTGATAGGAACTATGATAAAACCATAGGAAAATATTAAAAAAGTAACAGGTTAGGTTATTAGACCATTTCGCCACAAAAAAGACAAGAGTATTTATATTAACTTTCATAAAATTTTAAAATTTGAAAAAAAAAATAACATTTTTGTGTTTTAAAAAACTTAAAATTTTTAAAATCTATGAAAGCTTACACCGCCACACAAAATAAAAAAGTGGTATGTAACTTTGATCTGACCTACCTATCTATATGGATGATTCTACCAAAAGGGGGTTATATGGTCATTGCCTTTAAATAACAGTACAGCACAGTAAATAATTTTGTTTTGTTAAATTTATGTAACTAATTAGGTGTAAGCTAAGAAACATTTATTTTCCCAAATTTTAGGAATTATTGCATAAAAATGCCAGAGGAATGAGTACAAGAGGAATGAGTTTTTTAATGGTTTTCCAATTTAAGTCAAAATCTATTTAGACTACTTAACTTAAGTTTTATATAAACAAAGTTCCTATACTTATAATTTTAAAACAATCAACAAAAAAATTATACTATTGATATCAGTCGAATATTTACTGACCAGAGGAATGATAATTGAAGCGTTCCTTTTTGATTTCTCCGAAAAAAACTAATTTCCTGCCGAAAATAAAAAGACCTATAACTTAAACCAAACTAAAGTTGACATTATCTGTCAAAACTTGTCATCCTCACAAGTAAATTAGATATCCAGGGCCGTCTCTATCTCTAGAAATTGACCGGTGGTATTCACAAATATTGTGTTATTAAAAATGGAGCACGTTTAAAATTGTAAAATTTTCCGGGAAGATGTAAATTCGGATTTTTAAAAATATGACTGCAAACTTAAGTTTTATCAATTTTTTGATAAATAGTTAAGACTTGGTTAAATATTATTTATTAGGATATTTTTTTCAATCTGAGTTTTTAATATTTGGTTTGGGACTACACCAGAGGAATGAGGTATTTGCTTTGTAATAAAAAAAATTATAAACTTGCAATTTTTTTTATACATTAAACTCAAATGCTCCATAAAGAAAACATTTCGTTTTAAATCTTATAACTAAAACTATGCTTCATTTGCAGTCTGCGTTTGAAAAATATGCATTCCCACTCCACAGCACCATTTTTGTAGAATCATCCATATAAGTTCTTCGGTGCGCTGAATCAGAATACAGGGTTCATTTTGACCGTATACACCATATAAAACTTCGAGAAAATTAAATAAAAAAAAAGTTGCAATTTTTCGCGCAGCAAAATATGTTGCGCAAATCTCTGAAAATTGCAAAAAATTGCAGTTATGAAAATGTATAAAAATAATAATAAATGATGTAACCGTGGATTTATAAAGTTGCTCTGCGCAGTGGAGTGGTCAAATAGTCTCTGATTATTTTTAATTGAAGTTAGTCATATCTGTATGTATGACATATTTTAAAGAATTAGAGACGCGACAAACTTATCAAAGTCAAATTTAGTTAAGCCAAAATTAAAGGAGGGAATCAAAGGAGAGAAATATCGGTCCTATAGTCTAGCCTTGTTTAGAGGGAGACGCACCTTTCGTCCTTGTTAATTCAAAAGCGTCGTAAAATAAAAATACTCTGCCAATATATGGGCCCCTAAGCTCACACTAGGTACTATAGTTATAGTGTACGTGTGAGCTAATATAACTAAAAACTGAAATATATTTTATTCAACTCCACACTAAATTACATTTTGTTTGATACCACACAAGCCATGTTTTGACTTAAACTCAAATTTTTGAAATCCACCCCCACCCTTAAAAAAAACAAAAACTAAAATGTATTTTGTTAAACTCCGGATTCAATTACCTTTCGTTTGATATCACACACGCCATATTTTCACTTAAACTCTAATTTTTGAAATATACCCCCACCCTTTTTTTAAAATAAATTAAAATGTATTTTGTTTAACTCCAGATTCAATTACCTTTCGTTTGATATCACACACGCCATATTTTCACATAAACTCTAATTTTTGAAATCTATCCCCACCCACCACCCATTTGGTTTGTGTTCCGTGGATTTTGTTCATTTTGAAATGGGACCATCTCGACCCAAGACGCAGCCTAGGTACCAAATTTCATTGAAATCGGCCAAGCGGTTTTTGAGTTATGCGCGTTGGTCGTTACAGACAGACATACAGACAGACAGACATACAGACAGACAGACAGACAGACAGACAGACAGACGGCGCAACAAAAAAGTTTCAAAATCATCTGAAACGCAAAGATATATAAAAATTTTTGAAATCGGAGCAACTTTTTTTTTTCGAAAAAATTAGGATCACCATAGCTCACACTACTATAGTATAGTATATGTGTGAGATAATAAACGATTTTTGAGAAACATTTACAGGGGGTGACGGACAGCAGGCTTGTTAATCGTTATAATATTTTGCATCATGATTGTTGTCACTCATCGCTGACAACATAAATTATTTTATTGAAACGCCAATGAACTGGACAAGAAAATAACAGAACCAAAAAATGTGAGTTTGAGTGACTTAGATAGCTCTAACTCACCAAAATACTCTGCCAATATATGGGCCCCTAAGCTCACACTAGGTACTATAGTTATAGTGTACGTGTGAGCTAATATAACTAAAAACTGAAATATATTTTATTTAACTCCAGACTAAATTACCTTTTGTTTGATACCACACAAGCCATGTTTTGACTTAAACTCAAATTTTTGAAATCTACCCCCACCCTTAAAAAACACAAAAAACTAAAATGTATTTTGTTAAACTCCGGACTCAATTACCTTTCGTTTGATATCACACACGCCATATTTTCACTTAAACTCTAATTTTTAAAATATACCCCCACCCTTTTTTTTAAAATACATTAAAATGTATTTTGTTTAACTGCAGACTCAATTACCTTTCGTTTGATATCACACACGCCATATTTTCACATAAACTCTAATTTTTGAAATCTACCCCCACCCTTTTATTTGGTTTCTGTTCGGTGGATTTTGTTCATTTTTAAATGGGACCATCTCGACCCAAGACCCAGCCTAGGTACCAAATTTCATTAAAATCGGCCAAGCGGTTTTTGAGTTATGCGCGTTGGTCGTTACAGACATACAGACAGACAGACAGACAGACAGACAGACATACAGACAGACAGACAGACGGCGCAACAAAAAAGTTTCAAAATCATCTGAAACGCAAAGATATATAAAAAATTTTGAAATCGGAACAACTTTTTTTTTCTCGAAAAAATTAGGATCACCATAGCTCACACTACTATAGTATAGTATATGTGTGAGCTAAAACATATTATATATAGGTGGTAGGTCGTCAAATGTACAGACTACTTCTTAATTTTGTGCACCTGCCGGTGTTTTTCTTCTCCGCGTTTTTTTTCGCGTGCGATTTTCTTGAATGCACTTTTTTCCTTTGCGCATATTTCTTCTGCGTTTTTTATATATTTTATAATATTTTTTTAGCTTTATATAACTTATCTGTAGCAGCTATCAGCCTTTAAACATAACATATTTTTTTCGGGCTCTGGGGGGGGGGTAATTATCCCCAATCCCCCCTCCCCCGTAGAACCGTCGATGAAAGGTTCATACTCGTTTCGAATTTTTTTTTCGAATCTTGGCTATTACTGCTGTAAATCACTCTAGCAAAGTTTAGAAAAACATTTCCAAACTAATAAGAACCTTTCAGTTTGAAATTTGTATTGGAGAACTTGGCTTTACTTTTATCTCAATTCTTTTTACGGAATACCATTTTCGCGTACTTGGCTTTTTTTACATGAAATGTTTTTGTTAAGATATGATTTTCCACACTATTTTTAGTGCAGAAAATTCTACTTTGCCGCACTATGTATGGAAAAAAATTTCCGCACATAAATTTCAAATTTTTAAAAAACCTGTAAATATTAGCTCACACATATACTATACTATAGTAGTGTGAGCTATGGTGATCCTAATTTTTTCGAGAAAAAAAAAGTTGCTCCGATTTCAAAAATTTTTATATATCTTTGCGTTTCAGATGATTTTGAAACTTTTTTGTTGCGCCGTCTGTCTGTCTGTCTGTCTGTCTGTCTGTCTGTATGTCTGTCTGTCTGTCTGTCTGTCTGTGTGTCTTTATGTCTGTCTGTAACGACCAACGCGCATAACTCAAAAACCGCTTGGCCGATTTTAATGAAATTTGGTACCTAGACTGGGTCTTGGGTCGAGATGGTCCCATTTAAAAATGAACAAAATCCACCTAACACAAACCAAATAAAAGGGTGGGGGTAGATTTCAAAAATTAGAGTTTATGTGAAAATATGGCGTGTGTGATATTAAAGGAAAGGTAATTGAGTCTGCAGTTAAACAAAATACATTTTAATTTATTTTTAAAAAAAGGGTGGGGGTATATTTTAAAAATTAGAGTTTAAGTGAAAATATGACGTGTGCGATATCAAACGAAAGGTAATTGAGTCCGGAGTGTAACAAAATACATTTTAGTTTTTGTTTTTTTTGTAAGGGTGGGAGTAGATTTCAAAAATTTGAGTTTAAGTCAAAACATGGCTTGTGTGGTATCAAACAAAAGGTAATTTAGTCTGGAGTTGAATAAAATATATCTCAGTTTTTAGTTATATTAGCTCACACGTACACTATAACTATAGTACCTAGTGTGAGCTTAGGGGCCCATATATTGGCAGAGTATTTTTATTGATAATATTGTCTATAAAATGCCTTGGTTGCTATGGTGTTAAGGTAAGATTATTGCTTGTATTGTGTAGCCAATGGCAGTACTGGTCAATTAAAACACTTGTTTTATGGAAGAAGTAGCGTGATATGGTGTAGATGTGTTTTGGTTTATTTTTGTTTGTTTTTCTGACCCTCGTAGAAAAACAATTGTTCCTAGCGCTTGCAGAAACCTATTTTTCTGCACTTAGAGCTTGACAGAACTTGCTACGCATCGTTTTTTCAACGGGATTTGCGTGCGGATAAATCGATTTTCTACACTTGAAAATAACTATTTTTAATTTTTCGAAGAAGTAACAAATGTTTAAGCATAAGATATGGTGGACGGAGGAAATACAGGAAATGATCAAGGATAAAAAACGCGCTTAATTGAAATGGCTCAGTACTAAAGAGCATAGAGACCTAGAAATCTACAGGAAAACCAGAAGACAGCTAAGAAATTTGAGAAGGACGGAAAAACATTAATTGTTCCAGCTCAAATGCCATGATATAAATACACATGTAGGAGGTAGGCAAAGTTCTCAACTATAGAAATCCATTTCCACGGTAAAAATCCCAACAAAAGAAAAAGTAAACATTCAAATCATCAACCCAGAATAATACAAAGGACTGCTGCAGGAAACGAGACTCGAATATTTGTCAGCCTCTTCGAGAAGAGACACAGAAGTACATGGAGAGGAAGTCATCGGGAAAGAAATGATAAAAAATAGTATAAGCTTAAATCCGGAAAAACTAGCGGACCTGTAGAAATAGGCGCTGAAATGCTCAAATATAAATCAGAGAAACTACTAGAAAATCTCACATATTATTATATTATCAATCAATGCATAAACGGGCATCTAGTACCTGATGATTGGAGAATTGCATTCATATACTCAATACATTAAAAAGGAAACAAGCTGGACTGCAACAATTACACAGGAATTTCAGTAACCAGTACTTTAAGTAGATTATACGGTAGGATTTAACAGCGAATGATTTTTATGAACAAGAAGAAGAGCAAAGTGGGTTTCGTATACGCAGATCTTGTAGTGATAATGTTTTCTGTTCTAGAAATATAGAAACTCATGTGAACCTATAATAAGTATAAGATACAGTTCCATCAAAAAAATGGACAGTGTTAGAGCAAACTAATTTTAACCATACATATATAAGAGCGATAAAAGAACAAAGGGTCAACATCTAAAATTAAAATTGGAAATCGACTTTCAAAAGAATTCCTGGTAACGAAAGAGATGTTGTATCTCTTCCACTCTTAAAATATAGATCGCAGTGCTCTAAAAAACTGGAAACGTAAACGGCATACGCATGGGAATATAACTTAATATTTACCATATACACACTACAGTTTGCTAACGACCAAGTAATTGTAGCTAATGATAAAGAAGACACGGAATATATGATGAGAAAGTTAACGAAAGAATACCAAAAGTACACACAGTATTGGAAAAGAATCAAGTGATTTAGAACTAGGCGATGGACAAACAATATCTTTATGCAATGAGTATGTACACTTAGATGTCACATTGGGAACAGGAACAGGAACGGACTGTAAAGAACTGGAATAGAGAATAGTAAAAGCAAAAAAAGTTATTGGATGTCTTGACAGTATTTTATGGAGCAGAGAAATAAAAAAGAATGTAACATTAAACATATATGAAACAATTGTGGAAAGCACGCTGCTGTATGGAATAGAGACTTCTCGTAAGGGAAAGTGTTGAAATAATGGATGCAGTAAGATCAATGAGAACATCTAGAACAGATTATATCAGAAATGAACCCATAATGAAAGAATGGGAATCGAGGGAAGCATAACGGATGACATCAATGAGTAAAAAAAACCTGACAGAAGATAATTGTCAGGATCGAAGGAGGTGAAGAATAGGCATCGGACAATGTAGAAAAACGTTCTAAACCGACATATTAGTAGTACTAGGGCTAGATTTATTAATTATATTAGATCAGTTTATAAAAAAAATATTATCTATATACTATATTATTTTTGCAATATAAAAACAAATTTATTTAAAATATTTAGATAAAGAAATATTTCCCAATCACCAGTTTGTAACATGAAGAATTTGCTACTGTTTTTCGAGAAAAGGCTTGTGTTTATAAAAATAAGATACCTACATTGTAATTTATGCATTTTATGTTTATGTCAATGAAATTAAATTTATTAGTATTTTTACTTTCAATTAGTTGATAAAAATGGAAAAATATTGCGTGTTTTGCAAAATATCATTGCCTTTTTATTATGTTGACGTCATGAAACAAAAACAAATAAGTAATAATATAAATATTATTAAATGAACACCCTGTGTTTTTTAACTGGATTCCAACATTTTTGAGCAAAAACCGAACCACTGTGTAAAATATTGATTAAAAAAATTGTTTGAAAGTAGTATGAATAGGATAAAATAGGTTTGGTGTATTTTAGAGAGCACTTAACAATTTTTATTATATTATTTTAGTTGACTACGTTAAAAATCAAAAGACATCTAAATTTATGTAGAGCGTACCTACCAAATTTGAAATTAAATTCTATATCTATTAAGCGTTTAGGCCTCCCCCAATATCTTCCACTCTTCTCTGTCTGTCGCCGGGTTCATCCATCTAGTTCAGGCATTATTATTCAAATCGTCCGCTCATCTCATTTGGGGGTCTTCCCCGACTTCTATTTTCCCAAGGTCCCGGCAAATTTATATTATAATTTTGCTTTCTTCAGCTCTGACATTCCTTACTTTTGCTTTATTCCATTGATTTGTCGGCCTTTGTTACCTTATCCATTTGATTTTTTTAAGTGTCCAGGTACACGAACACGAATACATTATTTTCTTCGAATTTTAATTTTAGTGTAAAGAAAAATGAAGTGGGCTAGAAAAAATAACGACTGATATGTCTCAAAAATATTATTTTATAAAAATATACTAAAAACAGTAGGAAAATTGCCTTAGTTTTCAAAAAATATTAGTTGTTCATATCATAACTTTTGTTTACAAAAATTAGCTGGACCACCAGTGACGTGAAAAATTTGATTAAGGCCCAGGTAGTAGGGTCACGTTTTTTAAACTTCAAAAACAGGTCATTTTTAATGACCATTGACGTCTCTAACCTGACGTGTAAATGACCTTTAAATGACGTTCAAAAGAAACACCCAAAAACGTTTTAAAGACGTCAGCAATATGACGTATTTGGGACCAAATCAGAACATCAGACACACACACAGACACAAACCTATTTATGACTTTTTTTAAACTCGTCTGAATATTTAAAATATTCCCTGCAGTTGAGAACACTGAAGGAAACTTAGACACAGAAGGTGACTCTTCTGTGACTTAGACCTGGGAGTACTGGAACAGGTACAGCGGTGTTCGTCTGTGAGGTACAGATCAAAATAGACCTATACCTAGACTTACACATCTTCACCTTGAAGCGAAAGAAGCCTCGAAGTTTGTATTGATTTAATGTTTTATTTAGTTTACATACATACCCCCACATTCCGTATAAATCCGGCAAAGTACTGACTGGGGCACGATCTATGTAAGTATGAGTGTATGTCCCTTGGACAAAGTGTGCAGCACAGAAGAGCACGGTTCGGTCCGCTTTGCAGAGTCAATATGTTATGGTGTGCAGTGTGGGTAGTGACCAATATATGACGTTTTTCAGACGTCAAAAACTACACTACGAAAAGACGTCAAGTAACTGACGCCTTAAAGACAACATTTTTTGGTAGATGACCTGCTGGTCATCCAAATGACCACTTTTCGACAAAAAAAAGACGTCATTTGATGACCCCTTGCTACCTGGGGGGTGTCCCAAATAAAAGCAACTACATGGGGATTTCGGAAACGGCAAGAGGTACAAGTTTGTTCAAACGAGAAAAAAGTTCGCTATTCTAAGCCCAATCAGATGCTATATCGAAATTAAAAATATCTACAGGGGTTTTTAAAATATCGAGCAAAAACTAAAAATTGTGCTTTTTGAAAAATTAAAATATCGCCGCCATCTTGCAAACAAATTTAATGAAATTTGGCAGTTTTGTATAAGCAACTACGGCCAATTGAATAAAGTTAACAATTTGTTTCTAGGCCTTCTAGTTTGTTTGAAACTATAGCCAACTTTGTTATGTCTTAAGACCGCCATATTGGATTTATACTTTATTAAATAGGGCATAACAGGAGCTTTTCAACCATGTCTAATAAACCTATCTTTGATTGACGGAACATGTGAATTTATTTAAAAAACTGTTTTTCACTTGGTTGGCTGTAAAACAAAGGCCGTAGTTGCGTTTGTTATCATACCTACGTAACTATCTGTCAAAACTCTGTAATTTATTTGATTTATCTGTTGCAGTTTTAAAGTTTCTTCACGAGTCACATTATTAATCAAATTTAACGTGGAAAGTTTTCCAAATTGGGAGAAACAAAATATAACATTCATACATATGTTATATTTTGTATAATAAGAATGCTGGAAGAGCTCGAGATATGTACTTTCAGAGATATCCAGAAAGACGACAACCAGGTTTGTCAGTCTTCAGAATACTTAGAAATAATTTAATTGAATATGGTTCCTTTAAAAAACAAAATCGTAATCGACAACCTGATGAAAATTTAAAGCTCTGGTTTTACAAAGTGTCGTTGACAATCCTCGCATCTCTCTTCGTAAACTGGAAAATAATGTTGAATGTCTTTAATATTGATACAGCACCTGATTGTGCAACTTGTATCTCTTACCGTTTCCGAAATCCCCATGTAGTTGCTTTTATTTGGGACACCCTGTATACCGTGGGTGCTGTGCTCTAAGCGCCATTTTTTTTTAGCCTAAAAACACGACCCATTAACAGTAACCTTGGGACAAAAATGTTTTAATTTCTTAATGACGAATTGTCCACGTCATTTGGAAATTTTGTTAAAGGGGTCTACTTTCTTAATCCAAGCCATACGTTTAGGTTCAATTGGATCCAATATGGCGAAATGCTCGTAACAGTCATTTTCCATTTATGGTTTCAATACGCTTGACCAGTACAGATATATTTAAGACGTACGTGGTTGGGGTTTATTTGAATCCAATATGCCGAAAGGCTTGTAGCTCAGTCATTTTAGAAGTACATCTACATACTAACGCGGCCTCGTATCAATCCTACTATTTTCTGTTCTTCTTTTAAAATGCCCCCTTCTTTTAAAAGCTCCGTCACTGAAATTTGTTAGGATTAAGCAACGACCTACAACTAACAGAGATTAACCTTTGAATCTCTGGCACAATAAAAACGCGTAGTGTCTGTCTGCGGTCTCTGGAAACTGTCCAAAATACTTACAATATGTCTAGCTGTCTAGTCTCGAAGTTTTATCACGCACAAAAAGTTACATCACTTTTAGATTTACGAGTTTTTCATTAAGGAAAGGGAATGGGGTCGCGATAAGTTATGTTTTTTTGTTTTCTTTTAAAAATTCCGTTTAATATTTTATCAGGTTAAAACGGTAGAGCGTTTCTCAGATCTGCTAGGTCACGTACTTGAAGTACAAGTACAAAGTACATTAATTTTTGTTAAAAGTACTTCAAGTTTTAAGTACATTTTCTTTTCTAATGTACTTCAATTATCAAGTACATATAAAAATACTCTGCCAATCTATGGGCACCTAAGCTCACACTGGGTACTGTAGTTATAGTGTACGTGTGAGCTAATATAACTAAAAACTGAAATATATTTTATTGAACTCCAGACTTAATTACCTTTCGTTTGATACCACACAAGCCATGTTTTGACTTAAACTTTAATTTTTCAAATCTACCCCCACCTTTTTTTTTAACTAAAATGTATTTTGATTAACTCCAGACTCAATTACCTTTCGTTTGATATCACACACGCCATACTTCCACATAAACACTAATTTTTTTAATTTACCCCCACCCTTTTTTTAAAAGTAAAATGTATTTTATTTAACTCGAGATGCAATTACCTTTCGTTTGATATCACACAAGCCATATTTTTACATAAACTTAATTTTTGAAATCTACCCCCACCCTTTTATTTGGCTTGTGTTTGGTGGATTTTGTTCATTTTTAAATGGGACCATCTCGAGCCAAAACCCAGCTTAGGTACCAAATTTCATTAGAATCGGGCTAGCGGTTTTTGAGTTATGCGCGTTGGTCGTTACAGACAGACATACAGACAGACAGACAGACAGACAGACAGACAGACAGACAGACAGACAGACAGACAGACAGACAGACAGACAGACAGACAGACAGACAGACAGACAGACGCGACAAAAAAGTTTCAAAATCATCTGAAACGCAAAGATATATAAAAAATTTTGAAATCGGAGTAACTTTTTTTTTCTCGAAAAAATTAGGATCACTATAGCTCACACTACTATAGTATAGTATATGTGTGAGCTAATACTTAGTCCTATAAATAGAATACACAAAAATAAATAAAATTACAAGAAAAATGATAAAAGAAAATAAAACAGAGAGCCAAGAAATAAAAGTTGAGAGGGTCATAGAAAATTACAGAAATATTTAATGTCTAAGGCCGACTCTAGGTAGATATAAAATAAAAATATAAAGGATATGAACGGCATAAAAACTAACGTTTAAGAGGATATTATAAATATCACACAACTGTTCTATATAGAATTATACCAAACAAAAAGGAAACCATCGCCAGAAACTACGAAGAAGCTCCAAACAAAAATAAAGAACATAAACTCAGAGCTACAACCTGAAATAAGCAAAGCGGAAATAAAGAGAGAATTAAAGAAAATGAAAAATAACAAATTGGAAAAGAGGCAGTAACGGCAGAAATGCTCAAGTACGGTCGTAAAACTGTAGTTAACACCCTTCATATTCTCCTAAATAAAATATTAAAAGAAAAAATAATGACAAACAACTGGAAAGAATCCATAACACTGTCCAATGTAATTTATATGCTTTTCACAAAAACGAACGAGTGAACGAATGCAACATTCCACTATATATTGCGTTTAGAGACTTCGAAAAAGCTTCCGATAGCATTGAGCAGTGGGCAGTAAAAACATTTTTAATTAATAGCCGAATAGATCACAGATACCCAGAAGCAATAACATCAATCAAAATCCACGAAGGAACCAAGCCAATCCGCATAAAAAGCGGTGTCAGCCAAGGTGACACAATATCCCCTAAAGTATTTAACCAGGCGCAAGAAGATGTTTTTATAAATTTAGATTGGGAAGAAAGAGTCATCAAAGTAAACGGACAATACTTGAACCACCTAAGATATACTGATGATATCGCGTTAATAACAGACAAGAAAGGAGAACTGATAAAAATGTTCGAAGAACTGGATGCAGCAGCTAAAAATATAGGCTTGAGTATGAACTGCACTAAAACTAAAATCGTAACGAACACAGACGAAGATATCACGATCAGAATAAACCAAGAGAAAATAAAACAAGTAAAGGACACACCTGGGACAAATTATTAAACTAAAAAAAGAAAACGAAACGGCTGAAATCAAGGACGAGTAAGATTGGCGTTGGCAGCATTCGGTAAATTAAGGTACAGATTAAATAAATTGTTAAAAAAATTTTTTTAAGTCACAAGCTTTTATAAAATGCACTAAAAATTAAAAAATAATTTTCTAAAATTCTAATATTATCTTAATAATAAAAACGATGGCCGACTGATGGAAATTTTGACGATGTTAGCACGATAAGATATCCATATCAAATAAATATCACTATTTGCAAGAATTAATCTAACAGAAAAATGCAGAGGTACCAAACCCACCCAACCCGACCCAAGATACCCCAGCATTTATCTGACATAGATATGGTAGGTAAACATATCTTTGAGGACCTGCTATGTTGAATATTCTTTAAGTGTTTAGATCACAAATTTAGATTAACTTATGCTTTGATTTGCGGCCATCGCTTTTATTATTATGATAATATTAGAATTTTAGAAAATTATTTTTTAATTTTTAGTGCATTTTATAATAGCTTGTGACTTAAAAAAAATTTTTTACCAATTTATTTTCTACTTTTTAGTCTCAGCTATCTACTCTACCCAACTAACATTTATAGTAGCGGCTACATGTTCTAAAGGCTTTGCTACTTTCTTATAGTAGAAATGTGGTGATCCCAACCAAAATTTGTTACTTTTTAGTTCTAACTACTATTTAGTATCAGGAAATAGTAGATGTTTCGTAAAAACGACCCTCTAAACTACTTCATAGGATTGTTTCTTGATAGTCGATTCTGATAGTCTTCTCTACCACAATAGGACGTTGCTAAAGTTTTACTTTCTTTTTAGTCGTTATTTCGTAGTCGCCCTGACTTTTATATCCTACTTAATTACCACTAGAAAGTTAAGCTTCATTGGAGTCCCAAACAAGTGTATCCGACAACTACATTATAACTTTAATTTTTACCACAAAAGTTTGTGTCATCATAGTAACATCTGATGTAACAATGTAGACAAAATAACTTTTTGGATCAACTTTAAAGCCGCAACTACTTTCAAGTAACCTTTTCGACTATCAAGGAATATAGTTTGGGACGCCATGTTTTTATGTAAGAAAGAAAATTTAATATTTTTGTTGTCGTTTTATGAGCTCATATTAAAGAGCCATACTATTTTATAAACAAATTAGTTGAAGCTTACCAAAAATGCTCTTCTTAAGCACCATTTGTTGGAGTTAACTGTCGATTATGAAAACATAACCTCCAAAATCACAACACAAAAATTCCATCAGCTACCAGAAAACGGCTCAATTTTACGGGCGCACCGGTTTTTTGCAATATATATAATGCATGAATACAAAAAACATTGCGTCGCACTCGAATTTTGATCCTCTGCTCGTAAATTCTCACACTTTTGGATAACATAGTTCATATTATAACCATAACCAAACAAAAAAACTAAGCGAGTCTGTTTACTGTTGTGTCCACCATATTGTTTACGGAAAAAAAACAGCCTCTACGACGTAGTAGATACCTGGCTACGACGTAGTAGTGTAGTTGTTACTACAGTGACTTTAAACACTTGGCCAAGTAGTTATAACCAGAAATTGGTTCCCCACTTAGGGAATTATAACGTCGCTGTATGGTATACTGAGACGTAGCGGGAGTACGTTGCGGTTACTTTTAAGAAATTCTTTCTAGTTGGGGTTTCGTCGTTACAACTTTAATTGTTTGTTGGGTATTAAATGAAAATATTTGTTCAATAACAGAAGAGAAGTGTTTATTCTAGATTATAATGAAATCGCTGATCGTGAGTTGTTTGGAAACTCATTTTCCTATTGGAAGAAGGAGAGGGTGGGGGTAGAGGTAGAAATATATTTTTTGTTTGGGCTGTATTGCCATCGGACCTTTATACCCAATTTTATAAAAGTAATTTAAAGTGAAGTGTGTCAAAAATGCATTTTTTATGGAAGAGGGTAGGGGGTAGGGGTTAAAGGACATTTTTTCATTATTGTTGTATTGTCATCGGACCACTATATGTATACCAAATTTCATCCAAATCGGATAATGGGAAGTGTGTTAAAAACGCATTTTTCTATAGATAGGGGTGGGGGTAGGAGTGGTAGGATTTTTTTTTCAATGTTGTATTGTCATCGGACTATATGTATACCAAATTTCATCCAAATCGGATAATGGGAAGGGTGTCAAAAACGCATTTTCTATAGAAGGGGGTGGGGGTAGGGGTGGGAGGATTGTTTTTTTAATGTATTGTCATCAGACCACTATGTAAATACCAAATTTCATCAAAATCGGATAATGGGAAGTGTGTCAAAAACTCATTTTAGTAGGTAGGGGTGGGAGGATATTTTTTTCTTTATGGTTATGTATTGTCATCGGATCACTATATGTATACCAAATTTCATTCAAATCGGATAACGGGATGTGTGTCCAAAACAAATTTTTCTATGGAAGGGGGTGGGGGTAGGGGTGGGAGGATATTTTTGTCTTATTGTTGTATTGTCATGGGACCACTATGTGTGTACCAAATTTCATCCAAATCGGATAATGGGAAAAGTGTCAAAAACGCTTCACAAGATTTGATAGATAGTTAGTTAGATAGTTAGTTAGACAGAACATCTGAAGCTAAATAAAAGCTTGTAATAAAAAAAATACCCTGAGTACCTCAAAACGAAAGTGTATGACCAATGTCTGGATAAGGTAACAAAATCCCAAAGATCAATGGAAAGACAAATGTTACATGTAAAGCTAACAGATACAAAAAGGAATGATTGAATAAGAAATAAAATAAAAGTAAGGGATGTCAAAGAAGAGGTGGCAAAATTAAAATGGAAATTTGCCGGTTATAGTATCAGACAGAAAGACGACCGATGAGACAAATAAATTGTAAACGAGAATAAATGAAAGAAGTAGAGGAAGACCCCAAATGAGATGGGCGGGCGATTTTAAGAAGCATCTATGTCCCAAGCTTGATCGAAGAAGGCTAAATAGATAGATAGTCCTGTACTTAAAGACAAAATCAACAATATTGTAAAAATACTTTAAGTAACAAGTGCAAGTACAGGATTGTAGTTGTGCGTGTCCCATTTTCGATGGGATTAAATGAGTAACTCGGTTATTATTAAAGATATTGATTTTCTGATTGAACCTTACCGTGCTCTTTTTTTGAGCCCTTAAAAATGGCGTAATCAGATTTTTGCTATACCCCGTAGTTTCGCTAATACAGGTTTTTGAAAAAATTGTATTTTTAATAATTCCTTGTATCTCGCTTACGGACCTGGAATTTTTTTATTACTATTTTGATTGGTTTCATGCTAGTATTATCATAAAATAATAAAAATTTAAAAATTATTTGTTTTAAGGTAAAAAAAAATATTTAATATTTAAAAAAAAAATAGTCCGAACCTGGATATTTCCAACATAAATATAAACTAAAAATTGCTAGTTAAACAATTTTTAGTTTAACTGTTTTGATACTTAGCATATTAAAATGGTTTTACGTTAATTTACAGGTTTATTTGAAACAAAGTCTATGAAAAATACAAAAAAAAAACAAATTATAAAAAGTAACTAATTTTTCTGATTACCATTATGTGTAAGACATTGTTGACATTTTTGAGTAATTTTTCTTAACGCATTTTGCATAAAAGTATTTCTGCCATTTAAATATTAGGATTTTGTTGCTTGAATGAAGCAGTCAAACATATCACATTTTTCAAAATCTGGATATGGTCGATTTCTAGCCAGTTTAAAATAATTGTAAGCCATTCACAAAAATGACAAGTAAAATGACAATTTCAATTCCACGCTTTTGTTTTGTAAATTTCACGACCTGCTGTTCGGTTATCAAATAATTAGTATTATATTATTTTTGTAACTTTTTAACGTTTTTTACTTTATTTATAACTCTTTTAATTATCATTTCAAAACAGATAAACTAAAAATCGTTCACCTAGTGTGTCTTGCAATTTTTAATTTATAATTACGTTGGAAATTTCCAGGTTCGGACTATAATTCTTTTTCAAATATTAATTAGTTTTTTTTAACCTTAAATCAAAAAAATATTAAAGTTTTATCATTTTAAGGTAATAATAGCATGGAACTAATCAAAGCAGTAATAAAAAAAATCCAGGTCCGTATTTAATTTTTTTATGATAAATACCATATCTCAAAAACTAAACAATATTTTAAAAAATTGACAACGTCATTATTTTGCTCTAAAAAAGTTGCCATAGAAAGGTTTTTACAGAATAAAAATATCTTGCAAAATAAGCGAGATACAAGGAATTAATTAAAATGCAATTTTTTTTATAACTCCCTGTATTAGCGAAACCACGGGGTATGGCAAAAATCTGATTACACCATTATTAAGGGCTCCAAAAAAGAGCACGGTAAGGTGCAATCAGAAAATCGATATCTTTAATAATAACCGAGTTTCCACTTTAATCCCATCGAAAATGGGACACGCTGTACTTCAAGTCAAGTACTTAAAGTAAATTTTAAATTTTACTTGAAGTACTTGACAGGTCTGACCATGATGAAGTTAAGGATGTTTTTTTAAAACTACCGAAAATTTTTGTTTGTCAAGCTCGCTCCTATCTAAAATTTAAAGAAAAACTTATACACCAGTATTTACTAAGGCGTAAGTTTTAGTCTAGGTTTTGGTTTAAGTTTAGGGTTTAGGTTTAAAATTTAAATGTGCTTTGGTTTGGAAAAATTGTTTTTTTGCCGAAACAGGCCGCAATCGATTTGGTATTTTTACCCGTATGGACGATAAAATGTCCTAAAAATTGAAATTTAAGACGATTTGTTCTTGAAATGGACCATATAGACCGGAAAAAAGAAGAAAACATGGAAAACTGATTTTTCTACAACTGTCTAATTTAGGCTACTACGTCACTTTAAATACCTAGGTCATGGGATTCCAACTAAAAATCGTCCTAAATTTTAAACTACCTCCGGGGGGTGGTTTATCTCATTGTAACGTTTTTGTTAATTTATTTGTTAAAAATGTAAAATTTGATCATATTTAGGAACGATATGACAAAATTTTATACGATTTTTAGCTTCAATTAACTATTAGAGCGAGTTTTTTAGGGCAATGTACACAAGGCTGAATAAACTGTTTAGTACTAAATTCCCATATCTCTTTTGAATTTTAGCATGTAGCTTTTAAACGATATTTGCCTTGACGAGGAAAGCAAAAAAACGATCTTCAGATTAGAATCCAAATAAACTCACACGCGATTTGTTTATTTGCAAATAATCTTTAAATTAATATAATAAAAAATGTTTTTATTTATTTATTTATTTATTGTAGCAGTCATTTTCCATTAAAGGTTTTAATACGCTCTGGCCATACAGATATATTTAAGATGTACGTGCACCGAGATGACAGCAGATGACAATCCCAGTACTTAGTCCAGCAAGTGTCAGTCAAGTCACTTTTACGTCATTTTAATAAATTTAAAAATTTATTTTTCAGTTTCGCTTTGCTTGTGCAAGTTATATAATAAAAATTACGAAATTAGAACACATTTTCCGACAATGTCAAGTTTCGGAAGTAAGTGTAAATTGAAACATGTAAGTAATTCACTTAAATATCGCTGCATTTTCACTTAAACCTCGTTCCCTACAAACTTAAACCTATAGTTTAAACCATTTTTTTCCGTTTTTTCCATTTTTTTTACGAAATCCTAGCAGATTCTTATTTAAACCGGTTTTTTCCATTGCGATATAACCTAAGTATGTAGTTATAATTAGTCCAAAATTCCATTAACTTTTATTAAGATTAAAAGAAATTCAGTTAAAACGTTTCACAAAAGATAAACTAAAAATTAAACCTAAACCTTAAACCATCTTAGTAAATACCGCTGATAATGACTTACAAGGAGTCATTAAATCAGCAGTGCGTGGTTTCTTGCATACATAAGTAAGAACTTCTGTTTACCGGGCGTGGACCCGACCAAGCCAAGTTTAAAAGTTTCTGTACACCTTTTTTTTGCCTGCGGAACAAAAGTGTAGTTACCAACACTTACGACGAAACTCTAGGCACAGTCTCTAGGTACTGAGTGACTAATAAATAAAATATCAGTGGTGATTATTTTATTTGTTTAATTTATAGTGTTTTAATCTTTCTCTTTTGCTTTTTGTTGTTTTGATATTTTACCTCTTCTAAAAGTTGTATTTTGATATTTTGTTCTTTCGATGTTTTGCTTTTGCAGTCTGTTGTCTTTTCGTTATTTTGCCCTTGGTATATTTTGTCTGTATATCTATGTTTGTTCCGTCATCCCTTTTAAATTATACAAGGTGACAATTTAAAAATGATCCACCTGGATTTTAAATTAAAAAAACGCCGAAACACGTCGATTTTGTTTGCAAAGGGGACACTTTTTGGCTATCTTGAAATTTTTGTAGCACGTACTCCCTTGGAAAGTATACTTACACCTATATTTTGAATAGGGAAAGTGGGTCTAGTGATACCCTGTTTTGAAGGCCTTTTGAATGTCCTTACAACCGTGTAAAAATTTCAAAAATTTATCCATTAGTCTATGAGATAATTGCATTCAAACTGTCAAATTTAACATAAACTGATAAAATAAAAATTTAATTAGAATTTTATATTTTTTTGATTTAATTTTTATTTCATAAGGGACTGATATAAACAGTAAAAATCGAAATAAAAACGTCAAAACCTAAAAACAAGATAAAAATTTATCGGGCCACACTTTCAAAATGACAGCACAAAATGGCGGTACCTTATAATAGTATAGCCTGGGTTAAACACAGTACTGCTTATACTAGTATTCCCATCGATACATAAGGTGAAGTTCATAATGTAAAAGACAAAAATTTGAAAAGGTTGTCTCAAATAGACCCGATTTACGGTACCTATATTAATAACTGAATAGAGTAAAACATATTATACTACTACTATGTCGGTTTCGAACGCTTTTCTACGTTGTCCTACGCCTATTCTCCACCTCCCTCGATCCTGACAATCATCTCCTGTCAGGACTGTTGCCATTTGAAATCAAACAAGTTTTATGGCTAAACGGGCAAAAAGGAGTTTTTTGTTTCTCTCATATTTTTCCATGGGTAGCCCGAAAGCTTAACCTCACGGGGGTCTAAGATCTAATGGATACCTAATAAGTGTTGACAGTTAACTGTTTCGTCCTTATGGGACTCCTCAGAACACTGCTGGTCAATGTGACAAATCTTGCGAAGTTAATTCGACGGTTTTGTCTCTAATTAAATGTAATTAATGAGAAAACTATCGCAAGAAGCGTCATCTACCGAGATACGAGAGAAACAAAAAAACAAAAGCAGGTGCTATACAATATCGATCAATGAAAAGATCGAATGCGAATAAAAGAAAACAACTATAGTCCGTGACCTACGACAGCTCTTTGTCTTTTCAGGCCGGATCAATGCATTTTGCATTTTTACCCGTCATCAAGACAGTGAGCGTCAATCAACGAAATTTTTAAGCCAAATAATACTAACAAACGTGGAATTTCGTATCCGCGAATCTAAAAATCAAACAAGTTTCATGGCTAATCGGGCAAAAAGGAGTTTTTTTGTTTCTCTCGTATTTTTTCGTGGGTAGCCCGAAAGCTTAACCTCACGGGGGTCCAAGATCTAATGGACACCTAATAAGTGTTGACAGTTAACTGTTTCGCCCTTATGGGACTCCTCAGAACACTGTTGGTCAATGTGACAAATCTTGCGAAGTTAATTAGACGGTTTTGTCTCTAATTAAATGTAATTAATGAGAAAACTTTCGCAAGAAGCGCCATCTACCGAGATACGGAGAAACAAAAAACAAAAGCAGGCGAAACACTGCTATACAATATCGATCAATGAAAAGATCGAATGCAAATAAAAGAAAACAACTATAGTCCGTGACCTACGACAGCTCTTTGTCTTTTCAGGCCGGATCAATGCATTTTGCATTTTTACCCGTCATCAAGACAGTGAGCGTCAATCAACGGAATTTTTAAGCCAAATAATACTAACAAACAATACGAACAAATACGTTTGTCTTTAAAAGAAAACAATCAGGTCTTTTTTGCTTAAAGACCCCAAGGCCCTCATGTTTGCATCATGAATGGGCAGTTACCGTGTGTATTGGAATATTATGTATATGCTAATAGCCCCAAAATGGGGGTGCTTTTTAAGCATACTCAAGTTCAAAATTTCAAGTTAATATGTCAGTTCGTTGGACATTTATCGCCGATTGCGGAAGCAAAATTAAATATTAGGGACTTATTGCAATAAGGCCAGGCAGTAATTGTGCCGGGCACTATTCTGACAGTTTCGCATTATAGGAACAGCTGTCTTCTTTCAAAATTAGGCCTTTGTGTAGTATAAGAGCCGGAATTAATAGTGCCGCTATTATTAACGGAAAATAAACGACTGGATTTATAAATTCGGCTTTGGTATCTCAATTTTGAAAGATCAACTGTCAGAATAGTGCCTGGCACAATTACTGCCTGGCTTTATTGCAATAAGTCCCTATTAGCTGCATGCCAATGTCGCTATGCTATTTTGTCATCCACATAACGTAATGTGCAGCGAGAACGCGTTTGGTCCGGGTTGCTGACACGGTATACCTATTAGTGTATCGGGATTGAATTTATTAAACTATTTTGTTTATAATAGCGTTGTTTGATGGAAAGTACCTCAAACAACGTTTAAACAAACCTTCATCAAACGTATAAATTACGTCTACTGCAAGGCGAGTAGGTGGATCCCCAAAAATGTGCAAGTGCAATATACTTGCACTACCGACACCCCTCAATAGATGGTATGACTGCTGTAGTAGTTTCTCACACGGAATTTGAATTTCACGTTCCACGAAATAATAAAGGTGCATGCAAATAATTAAGCTTATAGGCACTATTCTTTGGATAAGTGTGTACCTAATTAATTAAGACGTACTTATCAAGATTGCTAAAATACCGGACTTCTTTGCCAAGTTGATAAAAAAACCGGACAGGTGGCAACCCTGAGGTTACCACTTGTCTTCCGCGCATTAAAGTTATATCTCACCTATATCTACATTGTACTTCAAGAATATTTTATTGTACTTGAAGTACTTTGAATGTACTTGATGTACTTTGAATGTACTTGAAATGCACTTGAAGTACTTTGACTGTACTTGACAAAATCAAGTACATTGTTAAAAGTACTTTAAGTACCAAGTACAATTACCAGATTGTAGATGTACTTAAAGTACATTTAAGTACTTGAAGTACAATTTCAAGTAGTGTACTTGAAGTACCTGACAGCTCTGGTTGTCAACCGGTTTGATTGAACTGTTCCAAGTAGAAAATGTTAGGATACCCCCTGTATATAAGGTAAAGAAGCGACCGCTTTAACGAGGCTTACGCACCCACCAACTATTATTTAAAAATTTTAAATGAGCACCAAATTCAAAGCAAAAAATGAGACCACCGACTGACCGGACGCGTCATTTGCTGAAAAAATCTGACCATACATTCCCTCGACCATTAAACTTTACATTCCTTCCTTAATCAGAAGCTAATAATGATGATGCAATAATTTAAGAATGGGCAAACACATTCTCGGAAGGCTAATATCTCATTAGAGATAAAGCACGTGCTAAAGAAGGAATGGATAATTTCGAAAGTACTATATACAACAACGAAAAATAATACTAAAACGTTTAGGCCAGTCAATAAAACCATTCAACATTGCAAATGCGCATGTATATATTTACGATATGTTTATATTTGCCGGATCCTTGATGGTAGTTCATACCCAAGTTGGCAACCTTGAAATTCCTGTGCTACTCCCGTGAGACTCGAATATGCTGCAATTTTTTTAGTTAAAAAAAACTATCTTAAGGAGACTTTTAAGTATTTACGTTTTGCACTATTGTAAAGCCAACCAAAATCTCTAAAATCTGAGCGCAACCTTAGCTTTCTAGGTTTATTAGTCGCGGAGATACGTGTGGTCAAATATGTGAAATGGTTTTTGGTTTTTATATCGCGGCAAATGCCACGATATAGAAACACATGTAGGTAGTAGGCAAAGTATTAAGGTATCTATGTATTAGTTGCGGAGATACGTATGGTCAAATATGTGAAATGGTTTTTGGTTTTTATATCGCGGCAAATGCCACGATATAAAAACACATGTAGGTAGTAGGCAAAGTACTGAAGTATGGAAATTAATTTTTACGGTAAAAAACCTAACAAAAGAAAAAGTAAAAATTCAGATTATCAAACCAGAACAATGGACGGAACACTATAAAGGACTGCTGCAGGAAACGAGACCCGAACATCTGCCAGCCTCTCCGAGGAGAATAATATTAAAAAACTTAAATCCGGAAAAGCTAGCGTACCTGTGGGAATATATGCTGAAATGCTCAATGTACCTTAGTACCCTCTGACAGCAGTGGTGCACGTTCCATTAGCGTACGAAAAAAGGGAAAAATTTGAAAATATATATTTTTTTTTGTGGTATTTTTTATCTTTAACACTATTTTTTCTCAAAAATAAGCCCATTGTATACAGTTACATACTTATTAAGCTAGACATATTTTTTTTAAATAGCCTAGAAATCTTTAAATCAAATAAAAATATTAAACATTTATTTTTGTAACACAGTAAATAAAAATGAGAGTGAGTAAAAAATTATTCTTGGTTAGTAATAACTTAAAACTGACTTTTTCTAGTTGGCCTTCTTTAAAACGAAACCCCCCTCAAAAGTGCCCTCTTACAGTATTTTCCCAATTATTTGCAAACTTTTAACTTGGTAAAAAACAACTAAGTAACAATTATTGAGACTAATAAAAGTACTCTCTAACGATGTACAACACGGCCCCCTTGCATCAGTGGCGCACCTTTCATAGGCATTTAAATAAATGAGAGCTATGGAAGAAACAGCATTTTTTTAATTTTCTTAAATTTTACTGTCCGACATGTCTGGTTTTAAAACTTATTTTTAAAGCCGAAGAAATTTCCTTTCCAACGGTGTACATCACTTCCCTCTGAACGCAGCCATAGATCTTGCATAGACGCCTCAAAAATGGTCAAATTTGATATAACAAGTAAAGAAAAATGTCAAAATTTTTTTCAAACCACCCCCCACCAAGAGTGGATGGATGGTTCCCCCTCGTTATATATATTTTCGGCGGAGTATACCTACTGTATATTCATACCAAGTATGTTGCTTCTCTCATTGAACGCAGTGTGTGTATTAGTACTGTTCCAACATAATTGTCTTAAATGAAGATTCTAGTGTATACCAAATTTGAACATTTTTGATGCGTTCATGCTAGATTAACCTACCGCTGCCTTGAGGGGGAGTCGTATACATCGTTGGAAAGGAAATTTCTTCAGCTTTAAAAATAAGTTTTAAAAGCAGATATGTTGGACAATAAAATTCAAGAAAATTAAAAAATATATTGTTTTTTCCACACCTCTTATTAATTTAAATGCCTATTAAAGGTACGCCACTGATGTGCGTGTTATACATCGTTAGAGAGGACTTTTGGTCAGCCTCAATAACTATTTGTTAGTTGTTAAAAGTTTCCAAATAATTAGAAAAATACTGTAAGATATCACTTTTAAGAGGGGCGAGAGGAGGGATGCCCCCTTCCGCAATTTAAATGAATTTAACTCGAAAAATTAACTTCTAAAATAATACTAATCAAAAATATTTATTTTCTCACCTTGAGAAAAAATGTACTGAGTTACAAAAATGAATGTTCAAAATTTTTGTTTGATTCGAGGATTTCTACAAACACATTTATTTTTATTTCAAGGCGGCTACTCTAAAAAGTTATGTCTAACTTATTAAGTATTTAACTGTATACAATGGGTTTTTGAACAAAAATACTTTTTTGAAAAAAACAATGTGGTAAGGATTTTCCATTTTTTTGGTAGACTTATGGAACGTGCACCACTGTGTTTACAGGGTACTGAGGTACATGGTTAGAAAGGAAATTTTATCCACTTGCAAAATGATTTTGTAGTATATTTTTTAGAAAAGTTGACCGTTTTCGAGTTATTAGCAAAAAACCGCAACCGCGCGTTTCGCAACCAGACTAATAGGTCAATCAAAGAATCAAAAACTTATGAATGCTTTTTCCAAAAACTAAATGTAAAAATTTGAATAAATACATTTGTTGACATTTTAAATGACGTATATTAAAAGAAATATACCTACTGTCCTTTTTCAAAAGCTTTTGAATCAGGTAGGTGTCACAAATGAAAAAAAAATACATTTTAATTGTCCTATATCAAGAAAAACTATTCCGTTGTTTTAATATTTTATAATTAACTTTCGATTGAGCTACCACAAAAAAGATTTATGTGAGTAAACCTAGAGTCCCTGTATGTTGACATATTTGGAAATATATACAATAATGCCAATACACTCTAAGTAAACCCATTTCCGGGGGTCGGGCCAAAAGTTTTTTGTATCAGAGAGAAAGTCCGTAAAATACTCCAAAAAACCAAAATTTAATCCGCTGGCAGTGTTCCATTTAAAGTTGCCACCCTGTATATGCCAAGTCTGGATAAAACGTTTAAAAACCTATTTTGACTAAAATCTCTAAAACCGTGTGCGCGAGGTTTCCTGTTTTTCGCCCAAAAAGTACGGTATTAGCTAAATTCTGTGGCTTGAATAAACAAGGGCCTAAGTGCAATTTTGCCGAAAATGAGTTAGTAGGCCTATCTTACTAACTGAAATGCGTACTTTAAAAAATAATGGTCCTAAATACAAAACCGTGCTGGATTTGAAAATAGTTATGTTAAAAGGGCCCAAAATTCACAACTTTCAGTGTAATAAAGTCCTATGTTCATTATATGCCTTTCTTAGTAGGTGCTATCTTTAGACAGCATAAGATTTTAAAAATAAAAAAGGCTTAATTTTTATTTAGGCCCGTATTTTTTAAGCTTACTTGCTCTTATGCCTTTTTCTTTGTAGGGCTCAACTGCAAACGTATTCCACACCTCTAAAAAACTTAGGGCTCATCTTGACAATGGCCTTTTTCTATTTATAAATGGCAAAAAATAAAGACCTAAGTGCAGCACGGATTTTTTTTAAATTTGGATTTTTATGCCATCATTTTGTATTTTTTTATTTTGTTTTAAAGTTTTTATGTATTTGTATTTTACTGTACTCTAATAATATACTTATTTCTGGAATTTCCTAAATATTTATTAATTTCTATTTTACAAAATTGGCCCTTTAGTTAGGGCTTATGTAAATTAGTCCAAATAGCCAAGGATCTAACTAACAAAGAGAAGTTAACGCATTAATGTTTTTCCTTGATTCTTGTACTTTTATCAAAATTAACACTTTTAAGTTCTTTCTACGAAAATTTGGAGAAAAAATAGCAAAATGACAAACATTTAAAAATTCGACACAAATCCTTCATTATCTCAAAACTGCATTTTTGCATATAGGCCCTTGTTCGACCAAGCCACAGAATCAATATAGGCAAGTTTTCAATAAGTACCGAATTTATACACCGGTTCTTAATGTTTTGGTAACTATACACAAATGAGATTGTAAATATTTTTTAAAATTTGAGTTTTTCAAAAAAAATTGAATGTTGACTTTTTGCATTTGTTAAAAAAATAACTATTTTAGCTTCCAATATGTAATTACAAGAAAAAAAACTTACTTTATCTGAATCTGCAGGAACTGGTGAGGCCTGTCCAATGGAACAAACCAAAAAGGCCACTAGAAACCAGTAAACGTATTTGGAAATCATTTTTCTTAAATAGTTTTTATTACACTGCCAAAAACTTTGCAAATATGAGAAGTTTCGAAACAAATTCGAAACGTTCACGGTTCTCTAGAGATTTTGAATGAACTCTGTTTTAAGGTTTAACACCGTGTAACAAAACTCTCTGAAAAGGCACTACTTTAAAATTAAGAAACAATAAATAATTTTGTTTTATGTCCGTCGGAAAATACAAAGCGCGCACTTTGGCCAATTTAAAAGCCGTCTGTCTTTCGGTTTGCGGTGATTTTACGATCTTAAGATTTCACTCCTGCACCACAAGCTTTTATATCCTCGGAGGACTTCACTGCGTGCGCACATTTATTTTTTCTACTTACTATTTTTTTACTACAATTAAAGCTATAACTAAATATTTTTCTCGCACTTTAGGGATAAATTTAGCCCTGATATTCATACCTTTCGTCAAAAATACTATTTACATAACTTTTTTGTTTAACAATAAAAAAATCGCTGGGTGGTGTAAAAAAATCGGTTTAAAGTTTTGCCCTATACAGGATGCTACATTGGCGGATCCAGGACGGAGCCAGTCAGAGGCACCATCCCCCCTCCTTGACATAAAGCTTATACTCTTTAGTTCCAGTAAAAAAATAACAAATGCAAACAGCAATTTTTTAACAAATATAATTTTTTTTACAAAAATTTTTACACAAGAATTACATAGTTTTTTCAAAAATTTTTAGTTTGGTTCGGTTTGGTTTGGTCCCAAAAGTTTTTTTTTTGGTTTGCTTCCTCTTAGGCTCCTCCACCCCATTTTGAGGAAAAATAACTTTATATGAACATAATATGTAAATGTTTTTGTGACATTTTCTGATCGTGTTTTTTCATTTCGACCAGTGGCGTTCGTGCGGGAATTGCTTTCGGTATTTTTAATAAATTGTTTTTCCTCGTAAGAGGTCTGTCGATATGCAAATGAATGAATTTATTTTATATACAAAAACTGTACGTACGTCAAACGAAAAAAAAAACACAAACAACAAACTTTCAAAAATACTTTATTCAAAAAACAGTGGCGTACCAATATTTTCTTCCAAGGGTGGATAGGAAACTGTAAACCGGCCCGGGAAAAAAAAAAGAGACCGGTCCATATTTCACACAAAGGCAAAACTGCAAGTACGCTAATCAAAAAACGTTTTTTAATGAAACGACTTAAATTCCTAATTAATATACATTAAGCCCAAGATCTGTAGCGGATCCAGGATTTACGATGGAACCATTGGCGTAGCTAGGGGGGGGGGCAGGGGGGCCTGGCCCCCCTGAAGTCCCTCAGGCCCCCCTAAGATATTTTAGGCCTCCCCTACCGACTAGTAGTAAAAGAACATGACGCTGAAAATACATACTTTTCTATTATTATTCGGGAAATATTCAAATAAAATAAGTAAATTAAAATTTAAAATCATTCAGATAATGTTTACATTTCAGGAAAAAGCCCTTGTCTTGCGGAATTAGGCTTTTTCGCTTTAAATTATCGGTAACTTTTCTGCACTTATGCAATTTCCCGAAAATATTTTTTAAATTTAAACATAATTATGCATATTGAATATTTCATACATATTGGCGACATCTTGTAAAATATTATAGAAGTGTAAGTTAAATTTCGCATTTAATAAAGACAGCGACCCTTGCCCCTCTGTTTCCGAAATCGGGTTGTAGATGTCGTAAGGTTATAAAAGACCTTTTTAAACTGTTTTTCTAAAATAAATATAATAAGCTTTTTAGTTTTTTTGAGGTTAGCGTTTAGTGTCTTATGAAAATTTTCCGATTTTGGTGACAATTTTATAACCATTTTCATATTAAGTTTTCCCACGTCGTTAAATGGAATAAATTCGTCGAGCAATACCGGGAAATTTTTAATATTAATACTTCTACGCTAAGAGCAGAAATGACCGTTTTAAAGAATTGTATTTTTCGGTTAAATCAAACTGTTGGTCATGATTATATCAAACAACATATAGCAGAAAACACCTATCCAAACCTCTACCAACTTTTTAAAGTTGCGAGTATTCTTCCAATTTCAAGTGCAACTTGCGAGAGGTCTTTCTCTGCCATGAGGAGAGTTTTTAATTGGCTTAGAACAAGTATGATTCAAGAGAGACACTCAGGTTTGTCATTGTTATTCATAGAAAAAGATGTTGAGGTCGACTTAGACAATAGACAGTGTGGTAGACGCTTTCAGTCAGCGACGTAGAAAACTTTCTTTGTAGAATTGCTGAATTACATACTTCCTGTGTATACATATAAATAAGTTGGTAAATGTATTATTAAATTTGTTATATTAAAATATTAGAACATTTAATGCGCGTATTTTTTTTTTATTCATTGCACACTTTGCACGACTTTTTAAAACCTATGTTTGCTTTTTGTTTAAGATAGACCGGGGCCACGGCCCCCCCTGAAAAGCAAGGCTAGCTACGCCAATGGATGGAACACGCACCATAAACAAAAATATTTTTTCTTTGTAATTTTAAAAAATTCTAAACCTAAAATCTACCATCATCGGTAAATAACATTTGCAGCAGGCGAAAATGTTTGAAAAGTAAGGTAGTTTTTGTGAAAAAATTAGCACAACAAAAATACATTTTGTAAGAAACTGCGGTTTATGTACTTCTTGTTTTTTTAATCAAAATTTAAAAATAAGTTTTATGTCCGGCTCTGGGAGAAAGGGAACCAACCCACTTTGATCCCCCTCAATCTGCCCAAGATAAAACCCCGGTGCCTGTTGAAAACCTTTTTTTTTTTTTTAAATACCTAGTGTTACATAATCAAAATTTTAAAAGAACACTGCACGCCCTTCTTTTATATTGCGCAAAGTGCTCGGATTAGCACCAGACTCGTCATGGCCTCGTAGAGCAATCTCAAAAATCCCACAGCATTAAACAGTCTATTAACCGACTAAGTATATGTCTATTTTTCGCCACATTTTCATTATGTCCGGTAATGTTTTTCCTATAGGCACTATTCAATTGGCACCTAATATTTCTTCTTTTTCTTGCCTAGCATAGTAAATTATATGTGGTTATTTAAATAAGTAGCACTTACTTTGTGTCTTTAACTTTTCACTAAAGTGCTTGATATCACACATTCCATTTGCCACCCACGCAGGATCACTTCGTGGATTGTTCATAATAAGACAAATAAAGCAAAACATTTTGTTTTTCACAAGTGTACCACCAGTTGTCAGTATCGTATAGTTTTTTATTACTTGCACTAAAATTTTGGTTAGTTTTTAGGATTTTTAGCTCCCGACTATGTGGCCCTAAAGATTTTATTTGTAATCAAAGTTCATATGTCAAATTTGCACAGTTAAATATATAATTTACGGTATTTATTTCCAGTTTGAAAACAAACAAAAACAAACAATGTACACACAAAAACAAACTCATAGGTCTTCACTAAGGATAGAACCGGCAACACGTAGGAAGGGCAACGAACGTTTTCGCACGCTCAATATGGCCAACGTGAACTAAAACAAACATTCATCCCGCCCCCGTGCGACAACCGCCGGGTGAACTTGAAATATTGTCCCGCGCGGTGTTGCCAGCGTGTAATTATTTACGCTAAAAAAGTTTACCCAATTAATCGCCTTTTGTTAACCACAGACTAAAAAAAAGAACTAGACATGTCGTACGGGCAGATTTAAGTTTTTTTAAATATATCAATGAAAAATACTGTTTTGTGAGGGCACTGACCCGTTGCCCTCCCTGTAACAGCCGCCACTGGACATAACGTACGTTACGCAGATAAGATAAACACCATTTGAAGGAAAATTCTATAGCCTATAACACAGTGTATATCGTTTTTATCTGTAAGACTTGGTTTACGTAAAAATAAAACAAAAAGTATTAGTATTAGCAAGTGAAGGTTGCCACGTGGTGCAAAGTGAAGTTTGTCACTTGGTGCAAAGTGGATTCGCTTTCTCTACCTTTACTCCAGCAAAGGCCTTCATGGTTCTGAGAATTAAAAGCGAATACAAAATATACAAAATAGAAAACAAGGGGAAATAAAAATTTATAGAGATGTCACTGAGAAGAACAAACAACCCGGACCCAACTGTCTATTTTTCTTATCTTTAGTTACGCACCAACGTACGTTAAAGCGGGGCATCATTGGCGTAGCTAGCCTTGCTTTTCAGGGGGGGCCGTGGCCCCGGTCTATCTTGAACAAAAAGCAAACATAGGTTTTAAAGAGTCGTGCAAAGTGTGCAATGAATAAAAAAAAATACGCGCATTAAATGTTCTAATATTTTAATATAACAAATTTAATAATACATTTACCAACTTATTTATATGTATACACAGGAAGTATGTGATTCAGCAATTCTACAAAGAAAGTTTTCTACGTCGCTGACTGAAAGCGTCTACCACACTGTCTAAGTCGACCTCAACATCTTTTTCTATGAATAACAATGACAAACCTGAGTGTCTCTCTTGAGTCATAGTTGTTCTAAGCCAATTAAAAACTCTCCTCATGGCAGAGAAAGACCTCTCGCAAGTTGCACTTGAAATTGGAAGAATACTCGCAACTTTAAAAAGTTGGTAGAGGTTTGGATAGGTGTTTTCTGCTATATGTTGTTTGATAGAATCATGACCAACAGTTTGATTTAACCGAAAAATACAATTCTTTAAAACGGTCATTTCTGCTCTTAGAGTAGAAGTATTAATATTAACAATTTCCCGGTATTGCTCGACGAATTTATTCCATTTAACGACGTGGGAAAACTTAATATGAAAATGGTTATGAAATTGTCACCAAAATCGGAAAATTTTCATAAGACACTAAACGCTAACCTCAAAAAAACTAAAAAGATAATTATGTTTATTTTAGAAAAACACTTTAAAAAGGTCTTTTATAACCTTACGACATCTACAACCCGATTTCGGAAACAGAGGGGCAAAGGTCGCTGTCTTTATTAAATGCGAAATTTAACTTACACTTCTATAATATTTTACAAGATGTCGCCAATATGTATGAAATATTCAATATGCATAATTATGTTTAAATTTAAAAAATATTTTCGGAAAATTGCATAAGTGCCGAAAAGTTACCGATAATTTAAAGAGAAAAAGCCTAATTTCGCAAGACAAGGGCTTTTTCCTGAAATGTAAACATTATCTGAATGATTTTAAATTTTAATGCACCTATTTTATTTGAATATTTCCCGAATAATAATAGAAAAGTATGTATTTTCAGCGTCATGTTCTTTTACTAGTAGTCGGTAGGGGAGGCAAAAATATCTTAGGGGGGGCCTGAGGGACTTCAGGGGGCCAGCCCCACTCCCTGCCCCTCTAGCTACGCCAATGCGGGGCATGTCAGCGTTATGAAAAGAAACAAAGTTTACAAAAAAATATGTCATGCATACAAATATGTCAAACATATAGGGTCTCTAGGCCAGTATACCGAAAAAAATTTCTATTCCCCCTCCCCCCCGAAAAGTTTCAAATTGGAAAATTTGCGTATTGTGCATTTTTTTCTTATTTTTGTTGTTGACAAATCTTATAAAACAAACTTTTTTCAATATCTCGAAGGAGATTGATCCCCCTGATCCCCCCCAGGTACGGCCTTGTTGTGGGCCATTCTACCTACCTAGAAATCGGAATCCGAAATTCAATAATAAATAAGTGCTTGAAAATATGACTCAGATTTTCGTGTTTTTGGTTGATATAATTTTCCTAGAAGCAGAAAACAAATAGGACGTACTAGATAAATTTTAATTTGTTTTTCTGTTATTCAATTGCTTAAAACGTAGTCGTTGGCAGTGACGTAGACTTTTTTAAGAGCTTTTGCGGATAGTATTTTACCGGAGTGTTTTTTTGCGAAAAATTTACGGGTGCAAGCACGGAGTTCTGTGTAGGGGACGTAATTACCCCCTGGATTCTAAAACCAACATATATATTATTATTTGAAACATCACCCTTTATTTCTTCAAGGAAATCCACAAATTTAGGTTACAAAATTTTCGCCAAATTTCATCACTTCGCATTATTGCTATTAAAATTATCTAGGCTTGATAACTGCGGATATTATCAAGGTGCGACAGAAAATCAAGTAAGAAAATAAAACTAGCATAAAAATTTATTTACACAGAAGCTTGGATTTAAATATCACAAAAAATTTCGTCAACCATTACCCACCCTAGATTCTGACCCAGATCCACCCTTGTCAAGAGGCGAGTTGATTTGCCTACTTAAAGGAGGGGAGAGCTTCGGGGCCCGGGCGCATATTCATATCTATCACCTGGAATAGCGAATCGGGTGAGCCCGAACGTATGCCGGACCTAGGCCATAGAAGTAACTCTTCTGAGCCTGGAAGACGCTAGCGCTACCAAGTCCACTTCCAATCCCTGACTTCGCATGCGTAGATCTACCAATATTATTTACCTCATGTATTAGAATAGATGTGCAGGGAAATTTTCACTTGAATGATTCTAACCACATGAAAATAGAAAGTTTCAAAAACGTAACCTAACGAAACCTAATCAGATCTAACCGAACCGAACCAAAGCAAACTAAACCAATATTTTTGTTCAAAAAAAAACTTTCCTGACTTCCTACCCGGGATCCTAGAGGATGTGAATCCGAACCGGACCGTACCGAACCGAACCTATCCAAACCTAACCCTACCCAACTAAACCTAATTAGCAGTACGTGTTGTAGTTTAGTTTGGTTAGGTTAGGTTTGGTTCAGTTTAGTTAGGTTCGGTTTGGTTCGGTTCGGATTCACATCCTCTAGGATCCCGGGCAGGAAGTGAGGAAAG
The DNA here is from genome assembly GCA_963576565.1 of Aspidapion aeneum. Lineage (NCBI taxonomy): Eukaryota > Metazoa > Arthropoda > Insecta > Coleoptera > Brentidae > Aspidapion > Aspidapion aeneum. Next base: position 39,328 of record CAUYVT010000061.1, read on the forward strand.
TTTTTTTTTTGAAAAAAATTATTGGTTCAGTTTCCTTTGGTTCGGTTCGGTTAGATTTGATTAGGTTTTGTTAGGTTAGGTTTTTGAAGTGAAAATCACCCTGTATTCATCTATTCTAATACATGAGGTAAATAATATTGGTAGATCTGCGCATGCGAAGTCAGGGATTGAAAGTGGATTTGGTAGCGCTAGCGTCTTGTCTTATCTATCACTTGTTAAGCAACGCGTCTTCATAACTAGCACACGCAATCGCGAAAATAAGATGTTAGTTCGCCTTCAACTGTGTAGTGAGCCATGTGCTTTTGTCTTATTTTGCAAAAAATATGAGCTTATTTTTACCCTCAACATATAGTTACCATCACATTGATGATTGTTCATTCAGAATGAACTTATCAACGGAAGAAGAAACGGAGGTAAGTTGTATTCACTGTTTAGGGTTCGGTTCGGTTCGGAACAATGGTTCGGTTCGGTTCGGTTCGGAACAATACTTCGGTTCGGTTTGGAACAATGGTTCGGTTCGGTTCGTATTATTTTTACCACCTCATCAAAATCAGCTTGGCAATATTTGCGTGATGACAGACACACACAAAAATTGTGAAAATTGCATTTTTGATATCTAAGTAGGTATTTAAAAATTATTCAATGTACTAAAATATGGCGATTGCACATGCTGGTTATGAAGACGAGTTGATAACATGTGATGGATAAGAACTGCGCTCAAGCTCGCTTGATGCGCAAGACCAAGTGATAGATATGAATATAACATGTGATGGATAAGAACTGAGCTCGGTTCATTTGGTTTGTGGTCTCTGTCATTCGTCTATGGTTTGCGGTTTGAATCGCTATTCCAGGTGATAGATATGAATATGCGGCCCGGGCGCCATCTTGGATTTAAGACGTCAAACCGACCCTCATACTCAAATTGAAGGCAAACACCCGGTGACTTAAAATTCTGAGATCTATTACCAATCGATCTAGCGTAATTTAAAGACCCCCTCAGGAGTCCGACCTTACGATCGAAAATTTTAATTTCCTCTTTATCATAAATACGATTATACAATTTTTTCTTTGTTATAAACATGTGTATAGTAAAAAATTATTAACGCGAGTATATGTAAAACAATAACTAGAGAGATTTTAAGACTATACAGGGCTATGAACCACACGTAAACCCTAAAAAAAAACAGAAGAGTTACACACTTAGGGTTACCAGATAAAAACATCTCTAACCAGGACCAGCCGTCAAGAAAATCCGGACAAAATCCGGACGTCAAAATTTTTTCGATGCCACACACAAAAAATCAACTTTTTTTTTTATTGAAACAATAACTAATAAGTAACATAATATACCTACTATTTTATAGGTACTTTTCACTGCTTTGTATTTTATTCAACAGCGTTGAATTTGTAGGCAGAAGTACAAAATATCTTAAATTGCATGTATGAAGTCATGAGTATTCCTTTTACAGAAGATAAAAGCAGCCTATTTCTTTCTTTGGTCCACTGGGTAGAAATACTTGCATTAAAATATTTTGCCCATTTTTCGTGGGTAGGCAGATTGTGGTCATCAGAAGTAAAATTGTCTGATATGTACTTTTTTAGATTACTAACTCCAACAAAAAAATTGTGTGTGCTTAAGACCACGCGGCAGAAGTGTAATTCAACAAGGCGAAATTAATATAGACACTTATTGGAATAAAACCTGACCCTATTTTTAAATCGACCCTATGGTGACACATTTACATATAAAAAGCAGCTGATCTCCTTCAAAATTCGGCCTTTGTGTATTTAAAAACCGGATTTATTAGTGTCGGTATTTATTAAATGAAAATTAGCGTCTGTATTATTAAATTTGACTTTGGTATGTCAATTTTGCGAGGTCAGCTGTTAGTTTTCTGTGTAAATGTGTCAAAATAAAGTCGATTCTAAAATAAAGTCAGGTTTTATTCCAAGTCCCTATTATTACTACTTTAAGCGGGGTCTTAACATAACGTTTTACCTTACGTCTTGCCTGTCAGTCATAAGGGTCAAGTATGACGGTTGAAAGACTAGCGTAGACACTTGATAGTTTTAACGTACGTTTTTAGATCAGTTTTTGATACAAAACAATGTTTTTATTGGAAAACAATGCGTGATCCGGTCAGTTCTCTAGGCGGTCTTCCGTCTTAAATCAGTTCAAGTAAAACGTCCGTTTTTCCGTCTACACACAAAGTTTTACTTGATGCGTTATGACTGAACAGGCAAGATGTAAGGTAAAACGTTATGTGAAGACCCCGCTTAAAGGTGAATTCACACTGCTAAATTTATCGATGATGATTGTTTAATTACATTTTTTGAAACTAGTTTATGTTGCATTATTTGATGTTTATAAAGGCGGCTACTTTAAAATCCGGACGTTTATGAAAAATCCGCCCGGACCCACCCGGACGTAGTAAAAATCCGGACATGTCCGGATTAATCCGGACGTCTGGTAACCCTATACACACTATAAAGTGAGCTAGCATTAATAGTTTGTAAAGATTAAAGACTTTGATGATTTAAATGAATCACCATAAAATAAGGTAAGAAAAGTAAACTAAAGTATAGTTTTTGCAAAGTCACCTAAAATGCTCCTAATACGGGGTTCTATCGATTTCATGAAATTTTGCTATATTCTGCCCTTCAAAAGTTATCCAAATTCATATAAAATCTTTCTGGTATAATTTCAACCCTACCGACAGAGAAAAGGCGCTGCCCTTTGCGATCCGAGCACAAAGTATTTGTTTTGTGAGATGCGCTTTTAATTGCTTTCAGGTGTTCTTTGCGGGACCCCTTTAGTCGGCAGTATGCAGAGTTAGAAAATAAATCAGTGTCGTTTCTGTAGGTATAGGAATAGAAAGTTTTATTATCTATTTTTATTTCTTTAGTTTACGCCATAATGAAATGAAATAATGGTCCTTTGTTCAACTGACTCTGCAAAAACTATAACAAAAAATGGTTTTGTAAGGAATATCGCATACCTACGTTATAGGTAATCAGGCAGGTAATGCGACATATCACTGCGGCCGATTAGCCGCCGGACATTACGCTGGGCCAACTCGCAGCCATGCCAGGACAATTTCGCCGCCGGGAAAATTCGCCTGTGCCGTGGTTTTAGTTTATTTCGTAAAGTAGATAAACATAGCGGCGAGTAAGGTCGGCGCACGAAGAGTTGGCCCGGCGGTCAGTAGGGACCGATGCGGCGAATCGGGGACGGTGAATTGTCTTAGACGGCATTTTTTAACCACTTACTACAAATTGATTGTTTACATAGAATTTTAAATTTAATTTTTAGAAGCTACGAGAGCCAAATTTCCTTTGCCGAGTTTACGAAAACCTCAACGGATTCTTGGTGCTCTGCGTTTCCAAAGTAGAAAAAATACATTTATTGTATTTAAGTTACCTTATCTTTAAAGATATTTGAAAAAAAAATTTACTGTTAAAAGAACATTTGTTTTTTAATGTCAATATAGTGCCCGGCACAATTAGTGCCTGGCCTTATTGTAATAAGTCCCTAGTAGGCTTCTGTTTTACTGTGAATATAACGTTAGAACTAATATTCAACCTAACGTTATGTTTTTTTAATTAAACATTATTTTGACGTTATTAAAATGTTTTTATGTTTAGTGGCTTTTTGTGTTAAAACAAATGTGTAAAATAAATTTTTAACACACAATCTGAATTCTAATAAACCACGATGCACCTACTTTGTAGCTACTTTCATCAAGTTGGAGTAATTCAGGGCAGAAGTTGGAATAATACTCGGTAATGGGTTCTGGCAACTCAAAAATTTCAAATCAGGGTTTGGTTTGGCCCTATTTCCTCGGTATTGATACAAATCTACTACTATGTCGGTTTAGAACGTTTTTCTACGTTGTCCGACGCCTATTCTCCACCTCCTTCGATCCTGACAATCATCTTCCGTCAGGTTTTTTTGACTCATTGATCTTTGGATTGACTGTTGCCATTCCAGTTTAGGACGCCCTCTTATTCTGCGCTCAATTGGTTGCCATTCTAGGACCTTTCTTTTATGATCTCATTTCTTATGTGATCCGTTCTGGATATTCTCATTGATCTTCTTATTGCATCCATTTCGACACTTTTTATTTGTGTTTGTACTTTTCTGTTCCGCTACAGGTCCCTATTCCATACAACAGCGTGCTTTTCACCATTGTTTTATGTATGTTAAATTTTACATTCTTTTTTTATCTCTCTGCTCCATAAAATACTGTTATGACATCCAATAACCTTTTTTGCTTTTACTATTCTATTTTCCAGTTCTTTACAGTCTGTTCCTGTCTTATCAAATGTGACACTTAAGTATACATACTCATTGCATGGAGATATTACTTTTCCATTGTAAAAAAAGCTGGATTCCTTTCCAATACATAAGTACTGTGTCTTGTCCATGTTCACTGTTATTCCCCACTTTTGGTATTCTTCCATTAACTTTCTCATCATATACTCTATGTCTTCTTTATCATTAGCTACAATTGCTTGGTCGTCAGCAAACTGTAGTGTGTATATGGTAAATCGGTCGTTAAGTTGTATTCCCATGCCGTGCACTTTACGTTTCCAGTTTTTTAGAGCTACTGCGATATATATTTTAAAAAGAGTTGGAGAGATACATCCCTGTCTTAAGCCTTTTGTTACCAGGAATTCCTTTGAAAGTCGATTTCCAATTTTAATTTTAGATTTTGACCCTTTGCATAGTTCTTTTATCGCTTTAATGTATGTATGATTGATATTAGTCTGCTCTAACACTGTCCATAGTTTTTCTACTGGAACGGTATCATATCCTTTTTGTAGGTCCACAAAGGTAACAAAAGTCTCTATATTTCTGGCGCTCCTTTTCTCATTTACTTTTTTAAGAAAAAAAACATTATCACTACAAGATCTGCCTGCTGGATAAACCTAACTTAACTTAAAGTTTAGGTATAGGGCAACCTAAGATTAATATACCTAGTTTACTTTTCGTTTAACCACTATGCACTATATTTTTCCAAAATTTTTCTTCCTGAATCTCCCCAATAGAATGTTAATGTGTTGTTTGTTTAATAACATTGCTTAACAAAAATAATGTTGTTTTTATTTTGATCATGTTCATTCATTACGCATTTTTTTACTACGCACATCCTTTTTCGTTGTTCTATTGACCACTTAGAGGTTAAATAGGGTCACGTTATTTTGTTTACTATGATCCTATGGTCCATTCAGTTTATTTTAGGACCACTTTTAAAAGATGACGAATGATCCTCATTCGCGTGTCCTGCCATGACCCTACACAGTGTGCATGATATGTATCAATTAACTTTCGTTACATTACCATTGCGCAAAAGTGCCAGAAAATAGATTCTTACTTAGGAGGTAGGAGAAGTACCGAAAGCTGGAAAACTAGAAGATCGATTAAAAAAGAAACATGCAGAGATATCATTTCACCAGTACCAGACAAAGAATGGGATGAGCATTTTAAAAAACTTTTAACTGAAGATAGAGCAGAATTCAAGGAAGACGCAAGAGACAACATAATTAGAACGATGGGATCTCCAGTACCCCTCACAATCTCTGAGGTCAAAAACGTATGCACAACCTTGAAAAGCGGTAAATCTGCCGGACCCGGAGATATCCCAGCCGAACTTATTAAATATGGCACTGAAGAACTGTTTTGGAGATTACGGAATCTTTTCCAAAAATATTTAAATGGAACTGTAGTCCCAACTGAGTGGAAAGGGTCATATATATCCACAATACACAAAAAAGGAAGGAAAGATATATGTGACAATTATAGAGGTATATCTGTGACTAGTACGCTAAGCAGAATATACGGTAAAATAATAAGAAATAAAGTAGAGAGCGAATATAAAGACATGGAGGCAGAAGAACAAGCTGGTTTCAGGGCGGGTAGATCGACTTCAGATCATCTTTTCCAAAAATATTTAAATGGAACTGTAGTCCCAACTGAGTGGAAAGGGTCATATATATTCACAATACACAAAAAAGGAAGGAAAGATATATGTGACAATTATAGAGGTATATCTGTGACTAATACGCTAAGCAGAATATACGGTAAAATAATAAGAAATAAAGTAGAGAGCGAATATAAAGACATGGAGGCAGAAGAACAAGCTGGTTTCAGGGCGGGTAGATCGACTTCAGATCATCTCTTTTGTATAACCCAAGTTATTGAAAAGAAAATGGCATACGGACAAGAGCTGCATCTGCTTTACGTAGATTTGCAGAAGGCATATGATAGTATACCACTAAATCTACTTTGGAAAGCGTTGGAAAACACAAACATAAGCGTACAACTAATTAAGGCCATCAAAGAGTTATAAATATACCGCAATAGTAAGGCAAAAGTTAAAATAAAAGCAAAACTAACCAAAGGCTTTCAAGTAAATAAAGGTCTTAAACAAGGTTGCTGTATCTCGCCTACGCTCTTCAAGATATACTTGGAACAAGTCCTTAAAGTATGGAAGAGAAAATGCCAAAACATGGGAATTCCGTTGGACGAAACCACCTTGTATACTTTATGTTTCGCCGATGATCAGATAGTAGTGACTCAGGATTATGACGACCTCGAATATATGACACGAAAACTAATAGAAGAGTACAATAAGTGGGGACTAGAGGTTAATCTCAATAAGACAGAGTATATGTGTATCGCTGGAATGAAACAGGATCTAATCTTAAATACCGGGCAGCGAATTCACTCCTGTGATGAGTATAAATACTTAGGTCTAAAAACTACAGCTGACGGAACACTAGACAAAGCTATAAAAGATCGAAACGTACAAGGAAGAAAAGCAATAACTTTATTAAATGGAATAATTTGGGACCAAAGTATATCAAAACATAACAAAAAGCTTATATATAACACCATTGTAAAAAGTATTATTACATACGGCTCAGAAGTATGGCCAATCAAGGATAGAACAGAAAAAATACTTTCCGCTACGGAGATGGACTATTGGAGAAGAGCAGCAGGGAAATCAAAAAGAGAAAGAGTTACAAATCAAAGAATAAGAGAAATTGTGTGGTGGTACTTTAGTGGATGATATAAGAACAAAACAACTGATGTGGTACGGACATGTACAAAGAATGAATGATGAAAGACTACCTAAACAAATACTACAATGGAAACCAAGTGGCCGAAGAAAACGAGGACGGCCAAGGAGTAGCTGGAGAGAAGGAATAGACAGTGAAATAAGAATAAGAGGCCTAGATGATGAATTATGGGCAAACACAAACGAGTGGAGATTGGGTATCGGAAGACGTAGAACGTTGTGAAACCGATATATATATATATATATATATATATATATATATATATATATATATATATACATTGCCATTCGTTGTAAATTTTGTTACGTTAATCATTGTAGTTTAAGAGTAACATGCAGCAAGTGGTATTACTTGAGACCAAAAATTAACATTACTTGATTGTGTATCACCCATGTAGCAAGTCGGGTATATTCATATATTCCGTATATACTCCCGATAGTCAGAAAAGAATATTTTCTTTGCATATTCTATGCACATACATGGAATGTACGAAAATATTATTATTATGTGAAGTTTTTTCTAAATGTAGCATTTATGTACCAGGTATATCCTTTTGCTATATTCTAAAATGAATATCATAGAATATTCTTTTACTTTATAGGTACTTGATATATTCTTTTGGTATATTCTAAAAAGAATATTTTAGAATATAGTTTTAGTTTATACCTGTAATATTATTTTGGTATATTCTAAAAAGAACATTCTAGAATATGATTTTAGTTTGTTTCCGATATGTTCTTATATACTTCTAGATTAGATCGGATATATTCTTTTAGTATATTTTAAAAATAATATTTAGAATTTGATTTTGGTTTATACTTGATGAATTATTTTGGAATATTCTGAAAAGAACTTTTCAGAATATAGTTTTACTTTATACCTGAAATAATCTTTTGGTTTATTCTAAAAAGAATATTCTAGAATATAATTTTAGTTTGTTTCCGATAAGTTCTTTTAGCATATTCTAGAATGAATATACAAGTATATACTTCCAGATTAGGTCTGATATATTCTTTTAGTATATTCTAAAACGGATATTTAGAATATGATTTTAGTTTATACTTGATATATTCTTTTGGTATATTCTAAAAAGAATTTCGCAGAATATAGTTTTAGTTTATACCTGAAAGAATCTTTTGGTATATTCTAAAAAGAATATTCTAGAATATGATTTTAGTTTGTTTCCGATATGTCCTTTTGGCATATTCTAAAATAAATATAACAGTATATACTTCTAGATGAGGTCTGATATATTTTTTTGGTATATTCTGAAAATATTATTTAGAATATGATTTTAGTTTATACCCGGTATATTCTAAAATAAATATTAGATTATTTTTTTAACGTCAGAAACCGGGTTATTAAGCTTCTGTTTTACTGCGAATATAACGTTACAACTAACATTCAACCTGACGTTATGTTTTTCAATTAAACATTATTTTGACGTTATTAAAATGATTCTATGTTTAGTGGCTTTTTATGTTAAAACAAACCCAAAGATGTGTAAAATAAACTTTTAACACAATCTCAATTCTAATAAACTACGAAGCACCTACTTCGTAACTACTTTCATCGAGTTGGAGTAATTCAGGGCATGAGTTGGAATAATACACGGTAATGGGTTCTGGCAACTCAAAAATTTCTAATCAGGGTCTGATTTGGCCCTATTTTCTCGATGTTGGTACAGACGGGGACCTTTTAAATTGCCGCCCTCGAAAATAAAAAATATTCCTATTTGAAATTCGGAAAAGTACTTTGAACCAAAACAAAAAAATTGTGAACCTTACCTCTGTCTGTATACATCCATATTTAAAAATTTATTTTTTTTGATGTCTTTAAATGATTTTTTTTGACAGAAAAAAAATACAACGGCAATTTAAAAAGTCCCTGACTGTACAAATTGCCCATTAAAAAAGTGTGGATTACATTAGTTTTAAAACTTATAACTTTACGCATTATTATTAGTTAATAATTAACGATATAAATTAACCGTTGCTGGATAAACCTACCTTAATTTAAATTTGAAAATATGAACCTAACCTAGTTTGTTTACTATAATACAAAAATACCCTAACCTAACCTGCCCTGGTTAGGTTAAAATTTGAAATATAAATCTTAACCTAACCTGGTTTAGTTAGTATAATACCAAAAACTAACCTAACCTAACTTAACCTAACCGGGTCAGGTTATGTCTGCAGGTTAGGTTTTAGTGTAGTAAACTAACCAGGTTTCAAACTGGCGCTAATTTAAAACAGTCCAATTTTGTTACCAGCGCTATTTCATTACGCGCTATTTTGTTACGCGCTATTTTATTACAGGCTATTTTAAAACAGCGCTATTTCATTACGCGCTATTTTGGTACTGGCGCTATTTCATTGCGCGCTATTTTGATACTAGCGCTATTTCATACCAGAGCTATTTCGTTACACGCTATTTTAAAACAGCGCTATTTTGTTACACGCTATTTTTAAAGGGCGCTATTTCAATACTCGCTATTTTGAACGACGCTATTTTAAACAGCGCTAAAATTTGATATTTAAATAATAAATATAAGAAGTGACAATGTGAAGTTTCAAGAAGAAAATTGAAAAGGTATGTATAGATTTTCCTACATTTACAAAAATCAATGATCAACATTTTTGTTTGATTTAAGGATTTCTATAAACACATTTATTTTTTAAGGCCTAAATGCCTAGCTTAATAATATTTCAACTGTATACAATGCGCTTTTAACCAAAAAATTTTTTTATTTAGAAGAAGAAAATAGTGTTAACGATAAAAAATACCACAAAAAAAATATATTTTAAACATTTTCCCCTTTATTCGTACGCTAATGGAATGTGCACCACTGCCGTCAGAGATACTATAAGGTACAGCGTTGAAAAGGAAATTGTATCCGCTTGAAAAATGATCTCTAGGAGATTTTTGGAAAAGTTGACTGTTTTCGAGTTATTAGCAAAAAACTATCAAGAAGCACGTTTAAGGGGGGGACCGCCCCCCTGCCCGGGTTGGGGGGGGTTTCCCTTTCGTAAAATATTCGGGCGATTCTTATGTCTATCCATACCAAGTGTGTTGCTTCCATAATTAAACGCAGCATATCGCTTGAATCTCGGATTTAGGGTCTAAACTATATGACAAAATATTTTTAAAAAGTTAAAAATAGCCTACCAAATTCGTCATATTTTTGTTTAATCCGTAACCAATGTAGCTCTTGTTACGCTCATGCCACAAACTTCCTACTTGTTTTGGACCATTTTAGATGTATTTTTTTATCTTTATTTTCAAAATTCGTTTTCGCTTTCAATGATCTGGCAATATTTTTGCACCTTAAACCACCCACGTAGTCTGGGTTGCTTGCCATTTGACATGATTCACCTAATTTATAAATTTGTGCCAAATCTGCTACAATTTAATTTAACTGTTTTGGAATCAACTGGTTTATTAGTCTGGTCCCATTCAGTCTGCGACGAATTAAATACAAAGCGATCACTTGATAGCTTATGTCGACTTAAAGTACCTATATTAAAAAAAAATCTTCTGATTTCATGTTTTTTTTGTAAAGAGTGGATTTATGCTAGATTTTTGTATCTGTGTAATTATGAGAAAAATATATTTTAATTTTTAATTCGAGAGAAAGGCCCGTAATTATGACATAATTTATAAAGATTATGTGGCATATACACAGTCCTACAAAAATACCAAGATCACCAAAACACGCGCAGATTTTTTTCCGACAAATGTTAGTTATTTTTGCCCTAATAACGAATATTATTCCTTTAAAATCTAAACGCATCGAATGCACTAAATATTATGTTACAAGTGATAAATTGCGTAAAAGTAATGTATGTACATAAGATCTTTGCAGGTTTTGTGGTTTTTTAAATTTTTGCCTACATACACAATTCCGTAAAGTCTAAATAGGTAAGGCTGTGATAAGGGGCCAAGAAACAATTAATGCCATTAATTGTTGCGAATTTGTTGCGCGGTAAAATTATTTTTGTTGCAGCTGCCGTTTACGGAAAAATTGTGGTTCCCTCAGGTACTTTAAAGCTATGGAGACCACATATATCTGCGCTTTGGAACAAGTTCAAGTCTAATTTTTGTGGTTCATTTTTGTGGGTTGTTCATATTTTAAAAAATCTTTTCCTCTCTGATCGCCACGTCGGCCGCCGTACAATAGCTGGCCATACACACAGAGGTTAATCCGTCGGTTTGGAACGGCACAGATAAGTCTGACCGTTTTGTCCGCAACGGTTTAAAACTGCTGCAGTCCACTAACACAAAAAAAATCTTTCGAATCGATCCTTCATATCGGTCTGTGGCAGACATAACCGCGCGTTAGTGGGCGAAAACTCAAGATTTATCTACCGGTTAAACCAAAACTGTGGAATTTCGTCAAGTCGAAAGTTTTATGCGGCACGGTATTTTAAGCATAGTGTATGTAAAATGTTTCGTGCTAAAAAGAAGCAGGCTCTGTGTATGGGAATGATGATTAATATGGAAATAATGCATAGTGATGTGAAAAAGAGACGTTCCAAGTGGGTTAAAAGTTATTTGCTTAAGAGGAAACTATTTAGCCATGACCTTATATTAAAAGAGTTAAGAGAAAATGATCCAGACGATTTTAAAAATGATTTAAGAATGGATATTAACATTTTATTAAATTTGGTAAGAGAGGATCTTACGAAACAAGATACTCGAATGAGAGAAGCCATTGGACCAGAACAGCGATTAAATGCTGCCCTTCATTTCCTTGCCACGGGAAGATCATATGAAGATCTGAAATTTTCAGTGGGAATTTCTGCACAGGCACATGGTTATATCATTCCGGAAACATATTCAATAAATTAAAGAGAGGATGTATGAACGGTCTGTTATCCCTGGCACAGTGTAAACCGACAGACAAGTCTGCGCCGGTTAAAATATCGAGCGCGGAACCCACAAGTTTTGCCCGCCGGTCTGAACTCACAGATAAATCTGTACCGGCTATAAATGGCGCGTGGAATGTCCACTAATTGAAAGACAAATCCGCCAGTTTAAACCGCGCCGTTCCAAACCGGCGGATCAACCTCTGTGTGTTTGGCCAGCTAAATGGGTTATATGGGGGAGCCAATGATCTCTATTTATATGTTACTTCGTATATAATTCAATTTGCACGACAATAGCCCTGTATATGTTTTTTAAATTATGATAGCCAAACCTAGAGTCCCTGTATGTTGACATATTTGGATTAATATATCCAAATATGTCAACATACAGGGACTCTAGCCAAACCCATGCACCCAAATGTATTGTAGATAGTGCAGTTATTCAAAAAAATACATTTGAAAAAAAGTCAGAATGTATTTCAGTAACAGAGCCCTAAAGTTGAAAAATATTTTGAGAAAAAAATTAATTAAATTAATTAATATGTTTTACATTATTTTTACATAATAAAAAAAGACAATACAAACAGCACTTTTTGGGTATATGGGTATAAAGTAAGCATAAGCAGTAACTGCACTTTTGAAAACTACTAGCTATTTCCTAATTCCAAAACCCTTTTTATGGTTTAAAATTTTTGTAATATAGCAAGTTTATTTTCATCTCTATTTTTCTTTGTAAAGCTTGCAGAAACACAGGCTTAGTAAAATCTCCACCAGATTATTACAAAGGAGGGTCCATTTTAAACAAAAAACCAAAAATTTGCTGCTCCTAGCTGCTCCTTTTTTTTGGGGGTAGCCCTAGACACTGACAAGACGCTAGCCCTACCAAGTCCACTTCCAATCCCTGACTTCGCATGCGTAGATCTACCAATATTATTTACCTCATGTATTAGAATAGATGTACAGGGTGATTTTCACTTGAATGATTCTAACCACATGAAAATAGAAAGTTTCAAAAACCTAACCTAATGAAACCTAATCAGATCTAACCGAACCGAAACAAAGCAAACTAAACCAATATTTTTTTTCAAAAAAAAACTTTCCTGACTTCCTACCCGGGATCCTAGAGGATGTGAATCCGAACCGGACCGTATGTTCTTGTCAAACGATCAGACAGAAACATTCAAACCACTGTATATAGGAAACCTACACACACGGGACAGTACCTAAATTTTAAGTCTAATCATTCTGTTGCTACAAAACCAGGAGTTATAAGAAGTTTGTATTTAAGAGCCATAAATATTTGTAGTAATAATGAAGAATTAACCACAGAAATTAACAACATTAAAAAGGACTTACAACAGAATGGTTATTCCGAGAAATTAATAAACTCAACGATATTTAAAATTAAAAACAAACTAAATGTACCAAATTCTCAAAATAATAATCCATTAGGTGTTATTAACATTTCATATGTTCAAGGGATTTCAGAAAACATAAGACGAATAGCTAAACACTATAATATAAAAACAGTATTTTCTTCGGGAAATACGATAAGAAGTTTTGTAACTAAAACAAAACCAGACAATCCCTCAAATAATAAGGAATGTATTTACCAAATCCCGTGTGAGTGTGATAAATCATATGTAGGTGAAACGAAACGCCCTCTTCAGGTTAGAGTAAATTAGCATCTAAAAAGTACCCAAATAGGGGATATTAAAAAATCTGGTTTAGCAGATCATGCATGGTCAAATGATCACAGGATTCAGTGGTCAGAAGCTAAAGTTTTACATAAGGAGTCGCATTGGCGAAAACGAAAGTTTATTGAAGCTGCGTTTATAATAAAGAATAAAGACGTTTTCAGTCAACCAAGCATGGACATACCAAACATATGGAAACCACTCCTTAAAGAAAACAGGCGTCTTAGGATTAAGAAAGGGGGCGGGCCGTCACACCTGACTGCACACCAAGTAGTATAAGTAGTAGCCTAGGGACTAGATTGTTTAGTTTACACTTGATAACGGTTAGAAATACTTACTAACCGAAACGTCGTGTTTTAAAATAAATAAAGACAATGGAAGTCGAAAATTTTATTTCTACAAAATCATTGTCTACGAGTTTCAAACAAAGAGTTGAAGAACGGTACGGACCCGGAATCAACAATCTATTCAGAGGCTACGAGAAGACCAAAATTAAAGTGATAATAGAAGAAGAACACATTTCATTCTTGTGCGAGGCGCGCGACAGTGGTGTCATTCCGGTTGGTTTCCGCCTAAAAGCCAACTTTCCGGGAGTGAGAACGACGAAGATCTTAGAGGGGACCAGCCAAGCACTAATCCGATCCCAAATCAGTTACCATCGATGGAGAAAAGCCAACTTCAACACCGACATGAAGGAGCGTTTTGACGAAATTAGACGACACACATGAGAGGAAGACTACGAACCCATACTGAGTAAAATTGACAGCACGTGCAACAGAGAACGACAGAAGATAAGATCAACTCACCGAGAAAAACTTAAGAAACTACAGACACGTACTCAAGATAGAACAGACTCGACAACACCAAGCACTATAGTGAACATCTCCAAAAGGACCCTGAGCACCAACAAAGAATTGGTACTCAGTAAGGGACTTAAGTTCGCCATTGCGCCGGAACAGATACCGACACTGGAAATTATTGCGGCAATAGAGACCGTTAGTCTACCTCAACCTGAAGCTGATGAATTTCGCCATAAAGTAAGAACAACGTTGGACAGAAAGAAGCAACAAAAGACAAACATCACCAGTCAAGAACAACGGGCAATCGAGAACCTGCAGGCTGACAAATCAATCAAGATTCTACCGGCCGACAAAGGAAACGCGACGGTGATCATGGATGTCGAGACTTATGACAAAAAGATCCAAGAAGTTCTGGAGAAAGGAGACTACAAGCAACTACCCAAAGATACAACCACCACCATAGAAGAACGCATCTACAGGACTTTAAAGAAGTATGCTGAAAATATCCCGAACGCTGTTAGATCCCGCCTGACTCCACACCACAGTAAGGCACCACATTTTTATGGATTACCAAAGATCCATAAGAAGGATATACCACTGCGACCAATTACCAGCTCCAGGGACTCACCGACCAGCACTTTGTCGAGGTTTTTGTTGGACATAATTCAACCACTACAGGGTAAGTCCGAATCTTTTGTCAAAAACTCGGAACATTTTGTCGAGGTTTTAAAAGTTATCAAGTTTTTGATGAAGAAAGTCTCTACACCAACGTGCCAATAAATGAGTCACTCAGTATCATCAAAAACAAATTACAAACTGATGATACACTTCACGAGAGAACAACGCTATCGGTGGAGGGGGTGATGGATCTTTTGGAGCTCTGTCTCCGTAACTCTTACTTTCAAGTGAAAGATAAGTTTTACGCGCAAAATGATGGACTCCCAATGGGTTCATCTCTTTCGCCAGTGGTAGCAAACATCTACATGGAGTGGTTCGAGGACCATGCGATCAACACAGCAAGAGTCAAACCAAAACTATGGCTACGATACATGGATGACACATTTATTATATGGCCGGAAAATGATGACGAACTACAGAATTTTCTACACCATTTAAACGGTATTCGACCAACAATCAGGTGCACCATGAAAATTGAAAAAGATTCGACCTTACCTTTTTTGGATGTTCTTGTCAAACGATTAGACAGAAACATTCAAACCACTGTATATAGGAAACCTACACACACGGGACAGTACCTAAATTTTAAGTCTAATCATTCTGTTGCTACAAAACAAGGAGTTATAAGAAGTTTGTATTTAAGAGCCGTAAATATTTATAGTAATAATGAAGAATTAACCACAGAAATTAACAACATTATAAAGGACTTACAACAGAATGGTTATTCCGAGAAATTAATAAACTCAACGATATTTAAAATTAAAAACAAACTAAATGTACCAAATTCTCAAAATAATAATCCGTTAGATGTTATTAACATTCCATATGTTCAAGGGATTTCAGAAAACATAAGACGAATAGCTAAACACTATAATATAAAAACAGTATTTTCTTCGGGAAATACGATAATAAGTTTTGTAACTAACACAAAACCAGACAATCCCTCAAATAATAAGGAATGTATTTACCAAATCCCGTGTGAGTGTGGTAAATCATATGTAGGTGAAACGAAACACCCTCTTCAGGTTAGAGTAAATGAGCATCTAAAAAGTACCCAATTAGGGGATATTGAAAAACCTGGTTTAGCAGATCATGCATGGTCAAATGATCACAGGATTCAGTGGTCAGAAGCTAAAGTTTTACATAAGAAGTCGCATTGGCGAAAACGAAAGTTTATTGAAGCTGCATTTATAATACAGAATAAAGAAGTTTTCAGTCAACCAAGCACGGACATACCAAACATATGGAAACCACTCCTTAAAGAAAACAGGCGTCTTAGGATTAAGAAAGGGGGCGGGCCATCACACCTGACTGCACACCAAGTAGTATAAGTAGTAGCCTAGGGACTAGATTGTTTCGTTAACACTTGATAACGGTTAGAGATACTTACTAACCGAAACGTCGTGTTTTAAAATAAATAAAGACAATGGAAGTCCGAAATTTTATTTCTAATCAGCCATAACATATCGACCGTTAAAGCGGACCGAACCAAACTCTTCTGTGCAATCAGCTGTGTCGTGACGTGACCATTAAAAAAAGATCAGCCCCTCGATGTGACGTCAACAAAGTGGAGGATCGTGGCCCGTCCGTTTTGATAGCCCTGGATAGAGTTCTTTCCCAAGATCAACATGCTCTGTCAACCAAATACATGACTGAACCACCAATGTCGACTTATATAACGTCTGGCTGGCAATCGTGCCAAAATCCATTAATAACATCCACATATAAAACACAATTCAATTTAATTTTCAGATAATTTGCCTGCCTTGTGGCGGTGTCCCGACTTAATTATGTATTTTACACGCAGATGTTCAATTCATTCATATAATAATCTAACACTGCAGTTGTTTTTTCAAACAAGCACGAAAATTTTACAGTGTGTCCACGAAAAATGATAATTCATAAAGTCAAAAATATTACCCAGTGTGGGAAATAGGTAGGTATTTAACTAAAAAACGATTTACGAGGGTTGTCTGTAAATTAAGGTCTCCAATGCTTTTTCACATAGCAAACATAATTTTATTGCAAAACTAATTACATATTTTGAAAGCTTATTAGACTTTAATATATTTTTCGACGTAGTCCCCGTCACGATCGATGCATATTTGAAAACGCCCTGGAAGTTTTTTATACTCGCATTACTAAAAAAACATGGCCAAGTATAGGTTTCCTACTTAACATTTTGCACTAGTGATAAGTGAAGTTTCTGTTTATCCGAAAAACAAAACTCACTTATCATTATGCTCAATCTTGAATTTTTAAAAATTTTTGAATAATAAGGCGCTGACTGTGACGTAGCACGGCACCCCGACACAAAATAGGATTCTCGAACGTATCACCATCTAATCTAATCGTGTCATTGTTTGAACTTACACATTATTATCCGATTATTTACCATCTCTTTTTAAATTAATGTATTAGTAAGGGCGCCTAATACTCTTAAACAATCATGATATCAATAAACAAACAGTGGTCTAATCGTTTTATTTACTAAACTCACACATTGTCATTCAGCTACTTACTCTCTCTTTTTAACTCAAATTAGTGGGACGGGCGCACCCAATCTAAAACAGTCTTCGGATTAGTTTGCAAATAGATGTATTTATAAGATGTCATTTTGACAATCAATGTCAATCGACGTTCTTCCATCAGCACACAGTGGGCATACTGAAACTTCTGAACATCTTTACTAAAAAATAGTAGATAGTCCAGTAGGCCTTGAAAAAACTATTATTTGATTGACGCAACTTTCAAAAGTGTCATGTTTCTTTTCAACGGAACGCGTTAAAGTTGCATATTTGCATGGCGATTTGATCCAGATTTAAAGCTATTTTGCGACTATATTTTATGGTGTATAAAATTATCATAAAGTAAATCTTGTAGAGGGGTAAGTAGATTTTATCCCTGTACATTTTGATTTTAATTTTGATGTATAGACAGGTATGGTAATGGTTTTTGTTTGGGATTTCTAAAATTCTACAAAAATATACATTTCTTAAAAATGTTATTAGAAAAAAATTTTGCTTCAGTCGTCAACCGTTTTCTTGAAATTTTTATTTTCTTAAAAAGTACATATCTTTCAAAAATTATATTTTAAAATCTGCTGCCACAAGTTGCCCATATGAAAGATATTATTAATTTACTAAAAAGGGATTTCTTCGAGAAAAAGTTATATATAACCAGTCTTAACAAAAGTGCTTGTTAATTATTTTTTAGAATACTTTGGGCTAACTTAAACAAATAAAAAAAAATTATATATTAATAAAAAATACAAATAATTTAAAGAATATTCAAAAAAAAAGTTAAAAATAAAAAAAATTTAAATGTTCAAAAATCAAATAAAAAGAAGGTCACTCCATAAAAAATACAAACTAAAAAATCTAAAAAAAAGGTAAAAAAACTTTTAAGGAAAAAGGTTCTATTTTGAATCATCAGCAGTTTACCAAACCTGACTTTTAATAAACTAATATATAAACGTGGAGGCTTTGAAAATATTTATTTTGTTAAACCTAAAAACAAATTTTTCTAGAAAAATCATTCTTAGTTAATTATGCAGGTTCTTATCCGCTACAAAGTCAGGGTCACGTTCGTATTACTTTCTAGTTTTTGGTACAGCCAAAGAGTCATATCTTTTAACTCTTTTTAATATTTTAAATTTTTAGTTTGGTTTTTGGAAATAAAGAAACTTTTCATCCTTTCCAATGCAGCTTTGTTACGCAATACACAATGAGCTCAATTTAACCTTAAACAACCCAAAGTACCAAGTTTGACACAAATCGGTTTATAAATAGGATAGTCTATTGGATAAGGATTTTGGGTCCGCCGTGCTAGTTTTGTTTGTTTGAGTAAAAAAATATAATAAGCGACGTTAAACACCGTAGTTCCAAATTTAATATATCGGTTCATAAATGTTTTTGGATCCGCCATGATATATTTTTTTTAAGTTTGAGTCAGAAATTTTAATTATCAGCTTTATACATTCCAAAGTTCCAATTTTGATTCATATCGGTTCATATATAAATAGAAAACTCTGCCCTTTTGGATCTCCCATGTAATTTTTTAAAAGTTTGAGTTCATAATTATAATCAGCGACTTTAGACACGCCAAGATTTGACGTCAAATATAATATTTAGCGACTATTAACACTCCAAAGTCACACTCTAAATTTCATACTTATTTGTTCAGAAATAGGAAACTTCGCCATTTTGGATCCGCATTTTGATTGATAATTACTTTTTTGTCATTTTAAAACAAAATATTCTTACAAATCCTATTTTTCTAATTTAGGTCAAAAATTAGGTCCGGGAGCCGATTGTGCAGCTCTATGAGTCGAACAGCAATAAAAAAATTAGCTGTGCTTTAAAAAGAGATGCAAATGAGTATGTTCCAAAATTACAATTTATGTCGGAGTTATGTCACTTTAAGAAAACTCCACGCTACATCAACCTTGAAAACAGTTTTTTGTACATATCTCCGAAATGAAAGCTCCTCCAACGTTTTTAGTTATAACACAACAACTCAAAATTGCCCATAAAAGAAGAATATTGAAAATTTCATAAAATTTTTATATTTGTGTCTGAGTTTTATAAAATGCTGACAAGTTTCATTATTATCCCAGTAGCATAAATAGGCTATTAGACTAGGTAGTATTATTCGTTGGCAAAATTTATAAAATAAAATAGTGAATTATTTATTAATTATTGTTTAAGTTAAGTTTTTCCTCTGTGCGCCTTTTTCTGAATGCGCTATTTTATGCGTGCACTTTTTTCTGCAATCGATCGATTTTCCATGTGTGCTTCATTTTTTCCATGTGTGTTATTTTTACTGTCTTCTTATTTTCGTGATTTTGATAAAGCAAGTCAACAAAAATATTATATTTATCAGCCTTTAACTTTAATGTTGTACCGGGTGTCCCAAATTCGATATTTTTGGGCTGTTAAGGGTATTTTCAGGGGAGATTGGAAAAAACAGAAGAAGCTTAAAGATGAAAACTATACATCTTGATATTGTGTTTTGAAAAGTCTGCATTTTGGGAGGGCGTCTGTAACTTTTTTATTTATGAAAATTTTGTTTTCATGTAAAGAGCTTTAACAATTTTGGTTGAAGAATTGACAGATGTAAATGGTTTTTACATATCATTCTTAGTTTTTGAGATATTGAATAAAGCTTTAGTTTTTCTTATGGAATGACCCCCTTTTTATTTGATTTTTAAAATTGGCGTAATATTTCCTTTAGCCATGACTTGTCACACTCAATATTTTATTTTTTTGTTTTTTTCAAAAAATTGTTATTTTTAAATGATTTCTAATATGATCATTTTAAAATATTTTCAACACAGTCATCAAAATAAATTATAAAATAAGAAGCAAAAATACTTTTAAAAACAATTTAAAAATAAAGGTGATCATTCATCATTTTAAAGGAAATTTTACGCTGATTTCTAAAATTCCATAAGAAAGACAACTTCAGGAAATATCTGAAAAACTAAAAGAGAAAGATAAAAACCTGTTACGGGTCAAACGACCCAGGCTTCCTTCTTACAAGTTTTCATAAAAGAAATAAGTTTTTAGTTACCTATTTGTATTTGCACAAAACCTTCTAGACTCTTACCTGAAAATATTCTGGTTTGTTTAACGTTAACTTGAACAGCAACCAAAACACCCTGTATTTGGTAGGCATCTTAAGCCTCCTAAGTTAAATTTTCTTCTTTTCATGGACTTAGATAAGCAATCTTTGAGGTACAATAAGTAAAGACACTGGAAAATAAGTCTTAGCCCTTTATTTTGTAAAAATACCGAAGATTTCCATTTTACCGAACTAGGTAAACAAACCCAAAAATATCACTTTTAATAAAAGTCTTAAATCACTTTGTCAGAAAAACATTGGACCTTGATTTACCTTTTGACTCGATTTCAACCCTTACTTTCCCTCCAAACTCTAAAATATTCATATTTTTCTTTTAATTTTCCATAAAATTTTGTAAACAAACAAAAATCACTGTCAAGGTTAAGGTGAAATCTAGGGAATTTTGGTGCCACACCATGTGGATTTTTGAATTGACAGATCTTTTAACCTCTTTTTGAGTTTTTCCTTGGAAGGAAACCCAAAAAGAAAAGCATTTTTGCTGATTTTTACATAAGGAAATTTTCTTTAGATTAATTTATAGTGGCGACTTTAGTTGTTTAAAAGTCCACTTAGCCTGATATTGCCATATTGTTGTTTCTAAAGATAGATATTTTCTTAAAATGATAACCACCCGAGCAGAGCACTCGGTACCACATTAAGGCCCAATCCCAACCGGTAAGTCCAATGCTTTTATATGTTTACCTTTATTTAACCGTACTTGCACTTGTTTATTTTAGTTGGTAGCATTTTCTCTTAATATTTCTCCGCTCACTTAATTTTCACCGCTTTAATGCATGGCTATTTTTTCCTTGTAGAGGCCTTTCTTTTTCTGTCCTGGACATCCTGTTCTTGCCATCTTTCACTGATATCCCCATGATGACGCCTGTCAGCCCTGCATGCAAGAAAGCCTGACTTTTTGAGTGACTTTTGGATGTACATTTGCAACCTGCCAGTCAAATCCTCCTAGGATACAGCAGCTAAGTAGTGCCTGAAACAAAGCAAATATATAGACCCCTAAATTCAATGAAACAAGCATTAGGTTACTTTTAAAAACCAAGATCATAAGTACTTATTTATATTTTTACTTACCACTTGCACTTAATGCTGGGTCCCTCCAGTAATGAGACGGGATGTGTGTGAGGGTGCATTAAGGGCATAAACTACCCCCTTAAAACTTAACTGATAATCTTTAATCACATTGTAAACTGTGGTGCACCTCAGTTATTAGGTATTATAACTTATTTTCAACATGTCTTTATAATTAAGCACTGTAAACACATATTTTCGCACATCTTTCAGCCCTAATCCAGTAAAAATAAATAAGGCTTGTTTACAAAAACAGAATGTGGTTATATATTTCTCCTTGATTTCTGTCATACATAGCAGCATAAAGATCGAAGAAATTAGACTGCGTTAGACTACACAAAATGACATCCTCGCCCTGAGAGCTAGCTTAAGTTTTTTTCAGTCCAGGGGTACTTGGCCTTTTACGAGATAACAAATAAGTACCCCGATGATACCTCCCTGGATATTATTTTACAATAATTTTCATTTATTGTCTGATTAGGGTCCAGGCGGTATCAAACCGTTTAAATCTGTCAATTCTTTAACAAATGATAGATCAATAAAATAAAAAAGGTATAGACCCCTCCCAAAATGCAGGCTTTTCAAAAACATCCCGTAGCTTAAAAACGGCTTGATATATCAAGATGCGGTGTTGACCCTTAGGCTTCTCTTGAAATTTCAGCATTGAAAAGGGGGGTCAGTCTGTTTCCATCTTCCCTAAAAATACCCGAAACCCACCAAAAACATCGTTGAGACACCCTGTACATACCGGCCTTTATGCCTTACATATTTTTTGGACTCTGGGGGGTAACTACCCTCTTTACCCCCCCCCCCCCCCCCTAGAACCGCCGGTGCCACAAGCCACTCAACTAGTATACAAGCACGAATCAGCCAGACTCAACGTAGCCAATTAAATACGGGTAAAAAGCAGTTACAATAGAAATTCATCAATAAAGTACTTAATTCAAATAAGCTTTATTGAATTCCGATACATTCCAGAGTGTTGTTAACTTGGTGACGCATAATTTACAATGCTATCCTTAAATACAGGGTGTCCCATTAAGGATCACTACCGGCTTTATCTCAGACATTACTATCGATACGACTTCGAGAATCTACTGCCCTTGGCGCCATTTTTATTCAACTTTTTGGTTGTGGTCTGAACAAAAACTTGACCGATTTTAGTTGATCAACTAGAATGTTTCAAAATGGATCTGAATTGAAATGAATTAAAAATTTGGTATTTTAATACTTAACACTTTCTATCCCCCAAAGGTCAGAAAAAGGATTTCAAAAAGGGGATACAAAATGGATTCATTTTTTTAAATCCTTTTTTATCCATTTTTTTTTATAGGGAAATGCAAGGTACCCACTGACCTGACCCAATACTGATTTGTCTACCAAACCTAAACTAACGTTACCTAATCTAAGCTTACATTACCTAACCTAACCTTGCTTAGGTTTGGCTGATTTGGTTTGATTTGTTTTGGTTAGGTTTGGTCAGGTTTGTTTAGTTTTGGTTAGGTTTGGTTAGGTTTAGGTTTGGTTAAGTTTGATTTGGTCTGGTTTAGTTTGGGTTGGTTTAGTACAAGGGTCAGTATTGGTCGGGTGGCGGGTACCTTGCGTGTTTTAACAGCGACGTTTTGAACACGCGCTATTTTGATACGAGTCATTTTTAACACGCGTCGTTTTGATATACGCTATTATAAACACGCGCTATTTTTAGGACACGCTGTTTTGAATGCGCTATTTGATACGAGCTATTTTAGTACACGCTATATTCAACATGGCTGTTTTGATTCCCGCTCTTTCGAACGCGCGCTGTTTTTAAAAGCGTCGTTTTGATACGCGCTATTTTGAAACGCGCTATTTCGTTATAGAGTCGAAAAATTTGCCGACTAAAATTTTCTGATAAAACGTAAAAATCTACCAAAAAAAGTAAAAATTTAATAGATGTGGCAACGCTGCAACTACCCCTCTGATGGTGCGAGATACTGATGGTGACTACTAAATCTATAATGACACTCTTATAAATATCAACAACTTAAGGTTTTATAAGGGCCCTTTTATAAAAACGCACGGTGGTTATATAATACAGCTAAAGGGATCCTGTTCTTCACTGGGTACCCTTAACCTCATTCAAGAGCACTTATAAAAAATCATTTTTTTAACTTAAAAATAAATATCACTACATTATATTCTATAAACTGACGAACATTCAGCCATAATATTTTTTTAACATGGATTCAATGTTTGTATACCTATTAGTTTTTGGTAGAATTCCGAGAATTCTCATGTTTTGCAGTTTTTGCAAACAAAGTCTTTATTGCAAAACAACAACATTACAGTGCCAGAATGTGTGAAATATAAGACAAAAAATAGTATTATTATAATATTTATTCTTCTCAAAATACCTTTCTTTTTACATATTGTGTAGTCTGCACTACACTACTACTAAATATTTTATCTTTTGAACCAACTCAATTTCAGAATTATCTATAATTTAAGTTTTTTGATGGTAGAAGCATACCTATGAATTATTATTCATATGGTCAAAGCTAAGTTAGTAGTAGTTTGTTTTCTGGTGGTAGACGCTAAGGGAAGGTGGTAGTAGTTGGGTTTTTTTGGTAAAATAAGGTTATAGTTGGTTTTTATGAAAGAACTCAAGGGTAGGTTGTAGTAGTTGGTTTTATTTTGGTAGAAGCTATGCGAAGGTTGGGTTTTAGGTGTGAAGGAAGGTAGTAGTTGGATTTTAAGTGGTAGAAGCTAAGGGAACGTCCTTAAATTACGTAACGCAAAAATTAAGCATTTATCACGTGAATGCGAACGATGGATTCGTTTGGAGTCGCAGCGAGGGATTCGAATTCTGCTTCAAATAAATACGCGGTTTTACACCGAAAAAAATGAACATTCCGTTGGTCAGTATAATGTCTGTCAGTAAAATAGATATACTCATTCCGGAGGCCTGTGCTATCTCGTAGAAAAACTCTTTAGAAAATTTATTTGGCCAAAATGTATTCAAAGGTATTCTAACCCTGCTTTTTTAAACTCGAAAAAAGTAACAAAAATACTTGTTTTGTTTTCTGTAATATAAATTTACCAAATAAAACTTAGATACACATACATGAAAGTGTTTTGACAAGGTTTATTTAAAATGAATAACATAGAACTTCCATCGCAAAAGGAAGATGTAACAGCCACCCAAGAAGCTTCTCTTTTGGTAGTTGTTTTGGATACAAATCCAGGGCAAAAGATGCTTCGAGACAACTCCAACATGCTCACCCATTGTATAGATTCTGTAATTGCTTTTGCCAATTCGCACCTGATGCAAAAGGCACAAAACAAGTTGGCAATAATGGCATGTCACTCAAAAACTAGGTAGGTAGGTAGTCCTCGAGTCCCTGTATGTTGACATATTTGGATATATTATTATATTTAATCAGGGCTATCAAAACGGACGGGCCACGATCCTCCACTTTGTTGACGTCACATCCGGGGCTGATTTTTTTTTTGATGGTTGCATCACAACACAGCTGATTGTCTTTAAAATATTGAAGTTGGAATGACGGTTCATGAATATTTGATTTTTTAAAAATAAAGCTGGTTTTAAGATTGTTTTTACTATATTCTTGAAGAACAATTTTTTTTAAATGTATAGTAATCCTTAATTTTTCAGAGCCGCTTCATTAGCTCATACTAAAATTAAATTTAAAACAGAAGCGAATGTGACAAACACAGATGACAAAGTCAAATACATGTCAAATATAACAGTTGGCATGAGGTACATGGCGGGTAATTTGAATTCAAAATAAGAAATGCTAAATTTTGAAGATTTCAACCTTTTAATCATCTTGCATCCTTACAAAAGTTTGGTGAAATATGGGGATGGTGTCTGAGAATATTTCACTAAAATTTCGCCAATATCTGTAGTGCCATTTTGAAAATATCATAAAAAAATGTCTGACCTCCCATAAGACCCAATGTAAAAATCAGCCCCCGGAGAACAGCTGATTTTTTCAGTGTCATGGCCTCTATTTTTGTGTTGGCCTTGATTTAATATATCCAAATATGTCAACATACAGGGACTCTAGGTACTCCTATTGTTATGGTCTACTATATGTACACGGAACTGTAACATAAGCATGTTACAGTTCCATGTATATGTATAGAAAAAAAAACATTTTCAATTATGATTTCTCTTGCAAATACTAATTTGGCCATTTTCCACTTAGGCCACAATTTTATGCTTTGCTTTTGTTTACCTACGTTTTTTCTAAAGATAGTCAGTTCGCAACACTTTTCCTTCCTGCCTTTTCATGTTTACTTTCTCAGTCTTGTTAGATCATACACCTTCAAATATGAGGTCTCACTAATTTGTGATTTTTCAAATAAAGAATTGAATTGGAACAACATTTAATCTACAAAATGTATTCAAAGGGATTCTAACCCTGCTTTTTTAAACTAAAAATAACAAAAATACTTGTTTTCTGTAATATAAATTTACTAAATAAAACTTAAATATGCATACATGAAAGTGTTTTGACAAGGTTTATAAGATAAGAGATTAAAAGTTAAAGACTAAAAGTTACTAAAAAAAACTGTCGGTTATGAGTTATGATTTGACCTTATAAGAGGATATTGTGAACTAATCATAGTCATAAAAAATCTTAGAGGTCTTTTCTAATATTTTATAAAAAATTATCCTTTTATTACAAAAATCAAATTTATGTGTTATTTCAAATTATTTTTTTCCTTATTTTACTATAGTTGATGTTCTATTAAAGTGACACTGCATCATCAAAACCTTGATGGGCGGGAAGGGAGTAGAGGGGTACATACAGTGGCACGCACTTTCTTTAATTTTTTTATTGATATTGATTCCCAAAATAAGGCACTGCAATAATTAGTCATTAGCTTACCATTTTACTTGCTTTTTATTGATGTCTTCTTCTAAACGATTTCATTAGAAAGGAACATATATACTCTTATCTGGTTGTTACGAACATATTATTGATTAAGCTGGGCTTTGACGTTTTCTATATGTTGTTGTTTTGACTGTTTATGTCAAACAAATTATGATGTAGCTTTTTACAAAACAAATTAGCGTTTTTGCAACTAAATCAATATTTGCGCACATTTTAATATAATTTTGGATCCTCTTTTCTGTTTCGGATCTTTATTTATTAGGTAATTACCTATTTCATCTTTCCTTTAAAAGATATTAGTGTTTTATCATCCGAACATTAAACCCCGAGCCGCACACTGCATGTACAAAGTGAAAAACTAATTTTTTTACGCTTCTTTACATAGATTTTACCGCAAAATTTGGTTTACCATAGCTATGACGCGGTGCCACTTTAATACAACATCAACTATAGTTGACTCATCAACACCAGGTTCGTTGTCACACAAATCATGTTTGCTGCCATTGTTGCCTTCTAATAAAAATAAAAATTAAATACAATTGAATGCAAATACACCTCCTCAATTTAGCTTTCAGAGACATCATTCATATCATTTTGGCTTACCCTGCAGCTGTCATCTTTATCATCAGATACACTCAATATCTGACAATCCCTGTTCTATCAAACGAAGAAGTTCATCTTCATTTAGCCCTCTTCTTCATTTAGCCCTCTTCTTCTACTAATTTTGCTAACCAGTTTGCAAAGTCCTAAAATGTGGACATTGTGTGTTATTCGTTTTTAAATGTCAAATTAACTTACTCTTTTTAGTTCAACTAGGTACCAGCAGTTTTCACTTTTTTTTACAAAAAAAATTAAAAAAAACAACACCAAAATAAGCTGTACATTTTAGCCTTGAAATTTGTTTTAACACCGGTGTAAATAGATGTGCCGCGTGAGTTCTCAGATTACCGCAGGGAGACCGCCGCATATTTTTGTTTGGGCGTTACAAAATATTAATTTTAGGATAGTGTGTCATAGAAAAATTAATAAATTTAATGTCTTCATATGAGGAAGCCATGAACGAAAGGCTTAATTTTTTATGTAGTTAATAAACCTAGAACTAGACTAAAAACTAACTAGTGAATTGCAATTTGTGCAAATTAGTGGTGTAATTGGTTACTGATTCACAGGACTTTAAGAAAAGGTGACAGAGTGTATAAAAACACTTAAGTTCAATGATATCAATGCAGATTTAAAATTCTATTTTTTAAATTAGAATTTTTTAAATCCTCATTTTATTCTTTATAGAGAAAAAACCAATGTGGCCTTTTTCGGGGATTAATATAGCTGATAGAAAAAAGGTTCAAATACAAAAGTTGCTTATTTTTCTCCATATTATCTTTTGGACTGTCAGAAGTCACAGACATCATTCCTAATGTCAAATATGAACAGCAGGATTTTCGTCTTCGGTGGTTTTTTTTCGAGTTTTACTTTTTATTTCTGATCAGTCATTTTTCATCCCAATTTTTACATTTTGTCTCTGTCATGTCACTTTTTATCCCGATTTTTTGTTTATTTGTCAACTTTCATTCCGGAAATTAAAAGTGACACTTGTATCCCTAAAAATATAGTTTACAAGACAATTGTGTATTTATTCCCGCTATACAGGGTGTGTCATAAGTAGGTGGACAAATAAAGAAGGGTGATTCATGGCATATTTTAAGACTAAAAGTGTTGTCCAAAATTCACTCGCCTTTGTAAATATACTTTTGGGTATAAGAATTTTGTTTTATTTTAATATTTTTCTCGCGTTTATACGTTCGTATTTGTCTTTAAGAATTTTGGCGAATGCGATTGAAAACTTTATTTTATTTTACTTTCTGAGCATGTTCAATTGCATCTTCGCGCACTCAACCAGTTGAATTTGTACATTGGGGGTGTGCGCGCTTCGATATATGACAATTGCTGTCGAAAAATCACTTCTGTGTGAAAGACGTCACAAACAACACGCTGCAAAAACAGGGGTAAGTGCATCTTCAACTGTTCGTAATTATTTTCAGTTCAGATTTCATAATTAATTAAATTATTCGCAGGTGATTGGTAAACTAATTGTATGATACAGCAATCTAATTAATTTTTCGCTTTATACCAATCATTTTTGGCCCTACGAGCCGAACGCGTTTGAAAGTTTTTATTCGCTTCGCTAATAATAAAAAGTATAATAGGTTTTTTTCATTTTTCAACGTGTTTTGGTTTTCCGTCTTTGACGATTTATAAATAGGTAATTTGTTTCGGAGAAATAAATTCAAGGTCATTGAATATGAGCTTATCATTCCAGTTTTTTCTTTAACATTCTTTCCTAAAATGAGTAGTAGGTTTTAGGCAGGTTACATATACATAAACAATTGCACGTAATTTATCGGCATATGATATAGGCTTACCAGTAGGTCCTATCTGCATTTTATTTTATTACTGCTGCTTTAGTTTAGAACTTTTATTGCAGCTTTATGGGTGCCATAGTATTATTTATTGTGTAAAGAGGTTTATAATTTAAGCTTCTTACTTGCCTATATTTACAAATTATTGGGATCGCTAGTAGATAACTCGCTATTGCATGTCGCTAAGTTAATTAATTATCGCTAATTCGCACCGCGCAATTCCCCTTAACTATTAAAAAATATTTCGCTTTTATTTATTAGTAAATATAAATAAATAGTTCGTTTTCGCTCTTATTAACTAACAAAGGTAAATAAATAATTCGCTATTTTCACCGTTACTTAATTTATAAAAATTTATTAATTCGCTAAAATAATATGGTTAAATTCAATTAAAAATTATATTATTAATAATTCGCTTTCCCTTTTATTTATTAGTATCACTAAATAAATTGATAATTTTACCAATAATTGATTTTAATAAATTGATTTTATTTGGCTGAATTGTTAAAAATACCGCGTAATATCCCTAAATTGCTAAAAATAATTAAAAATTTAGTTTTGCTTTTCTTTATTATACCCATCTGCATTAAATAAAGGATCATCATGTCCGCGGCTAAGATTAAATCGTATAAGACCCTTCGCACAATGTGTCATAATCAAATGAAAGAATTAAAAACTTTTGCTGACTCGGCTTCTGATGCTGACGAGACGGCTAAACTTCAGTTTAAAATTATGTACGCTCAAATTGATCAAGTGGTCAACGATTTTGCTAAATATCATCAAAATCTTATATCTTTAATGTCAGCGACCGACGATTTTGAAATTGATACCGAAGAAGGAGTGAGAAAAGACTTTGAATACTTACGATCTTACAATTACGCTAAGTATACCGCGCTGTTTGAAAAGCCAACACTGAAGGTTGAAACCGACGCATCCTCTGCTTCGGGACTATCTAGTGGTAATCGACCGCCAAACTTGACTAATTTGAAAGTTCGAAAATTTTCCGGCGATATTAGACAATTTAGAAATTTTATGGACATGTTTAATGCGCTAGTTGACAACACAAATATTTCGAATATAGAGAAATTTAACCATCTTTTAAACTCCCTAGAGGGACCCCCGCTAGCACTGGTGCAATGCACACCTTTAGCCGCCGCTAATTATTCAATTGCTCTCGAATCGCTAAAAAACCGCTACGATAACAAACGGCTTATTGCTTTTTCACATTTAAAAACAATGGATAATGTTCCTTACGTAACAAATTCTAAAAATTCAAAACACGCACACTAGTTGACGTATATAGTGAAAATCTCTCCGCCCTTAAGGTACTTGGTTTTCCCACAGATGATTGGTCTTTTTTGCTATACTATAATTTCAGTAAACATTTAGATCAGGAGACCATGACGCGATTTGAACTTGAACTTAATGATCCATCTCAAGTTCCTACTTTTGACGATTTAAAGAATTTTGTACTAAAACGATGTAACGCTATAGAAGCGGTAGAATTTTCAACTAAAACTGATTTTTCTTCACCTTTAAAAACAGACACAAAAAATAGATTTTCTTCTAATCAGTCAAAACCTAGACAAACTTCTGCATTTTTTGGTAATGCAAGTCGAAATAATAATACAAAGTTAAATAATTCAAATCAATCTTGTCTTTTATGTCAATCACGTGACCATAATATTTACAGATGCTTAGAATTTAAAAATAAAAATTCCTCTGAACGTTTTCAGTTAGCTAAAGACAACAACTGGTGTCCTAATTGTTTAAGTGGGCAACATAACCTAGCTTTATGTCAATCGCAGTCTGTTTGTCGTTACTGTCATTCTAGTAGACATCACTCTCTTTTACATATTTTTAAAAATAACAACAATTACAGTCCACATACTTCTAACCGCACGAATCTTGAAAATAATTACAATTCTAATGTACGACCCCCCTTTTATAATTCGCAATACAATAACCCGCAAAGTTCTTCACAAAATAATTCGCCTGCTTTTAATGGTAATATCTCGCCTCAGCAAAATAATTCGCCAACCTCTCGCGCTTTTCAGCAACCGCCACAAACAGGTATGGAAAATTTACCTCAAAATTCGCAAAATACCTTAAATTACTTCTCCAATTCGCACGCTCAGAATACAATTTTATCTACCGCTATTATCGAGGTTATGGATTCTCGTGGCATTTTTCAAAAAGCTAGGGTTATTCTTGATTCTGGCTCAGAATGCAGTTACGTCTCTTTGAAGTTTTTCAAAAAACTTTCACTTCCACGCTATAGTTTATCCCTTTCTATTCAAGGATTAGGATCTATGAATGAAGTTACCTCTCAGGGAGGAGTAACTTGTATTATCAAACCGTATAATCAAACGGAACCACGCATGTCAGTCGACGCTGTGATCTTACCCAAGTTGTGTTCGGAAATTCCTAGCACTTATTTAGGTAATATAGATACTTCTGATTTTCAAAATGTACCCCTCGCGGACCCTACGTTCCAAGAACCCGCTAATATTGATTTTCTTTTGGGCGCTGATATTTTTCCCTATATTTTACGCGAAGGGCGCATTGATAATGGCCCCAACAAACCAATTCTTCTTAATAGTATTTTTGGCTATATTATTATGGGAAAAAATAAAAATAATAAAATTAAATCGCAATCACATTCAACCGCTTTATTTTGCTCTGTAAATGAAACCGATTCACTATCGCTAGACCACGCTTTAAAACGCTTTTGGGAATTAGAAGAGCTACCTAAAGCAAATTTTTGCTCGCCCTCCGATATTCTTGCCGAGAAAAGCTTTGTTGAGACTCACTGTAGAGACGAAACAGGGCGATACATGGTAGAACTACCTTTCCAAGATAATACGCCTCCGCAATTTGATTTTCATGCAACGCGCTCATTGGCTTTAAGAAGATTTTTTTCGCTTGAAAAACGCTTAATTTTAAATCCTAATATTTATAAAAAATATTCAGATACTATTCAAGAATATATTAACAATGATTATCTTGAAATTATTCCTGACGAAGAAATAAATAAAAACTCTTTTTACTTACCCCATCATTGCGTAGCCAAGGGTGACAATATTCGAATTGTTTTCGACGGATCGTCTCGTCCAAATCAAAATTCACCCTCGCTAAATGACACCCTTCTTACGGGGCCAAAACTTCAAAAAGAAGTTTTTGCTCTACTTCTCAGTTTTCGTATTTCTTCTGTGGTCTTTACTTGTGATCTTAAAAGCATGTTTACACAAGTTTTAATTGCCCCTATTCATAGGGATTTTCAAAGAATAATATGGAGATTCACTCCCAACGAGCCCATAAAAGACATGCGTTTTAAACGGGTCACTTTTGGTCTGAGCTCTTCTCCATATCTCGCTAACCGCGTCATTGCTCAATTAGCACAGGATGAAGGAAACAAGTTTCCTCAAGCTCGTGAGGTACTCAAAACCTCAATTTACGTTGATGATTTAATTTGTAATGCAAATAACCTCTCAGAAGCTAGAAATTTACGCGATCAACTTATAGAACTATTGGGAAACGGTGGGTTCGAACTTAGAAAATTTGCAAGCAACAATAAGTCATTTTTACAAGACCTTCCGGAGTCTTACTTGCACTCAAACTCGTTTAATTTCGATTCAGAATCTGAAACAATAAAAATTTTAGGCTTACAATGGATTCCTTGTAAAGATATTTTTACCTATCGCGTAGATCCATTGGAACGAGAATGTACAAAACGCACGATTCTGTCAGAAATTGCAAGATGCTTTGATCCACTAGGATGGCTCTCACCTCTGAGCCTGTTCTCCAAAGATCTATTGCAGCTTCTGTGGAAACAAAAATATGACTGGGACCAGGAAGTTTCCCCCTTTATACGCCAACGTTGGTTAAAATATAAATCTGAGTTAGGCCTTATTCAAAACTTTTCTTTACCGCGACGTTTTATTATTGATAATTTTACAGAATGTCAACTTCACGCTTTCTGTGATTCGTCAGAAAAAGCTTACGCTAGTATAGCGTATTTTCGCGTTTTACAAAATAATAAAATCTGCACTTTTCTCATTGCTGCTAAAGCAAAAATCGCTCCGGTAAAAACAATTTCAATCCCGAGATTAGAGCTAGTAGCCGCTGTTTTACTGGTTGGTCTTGTTTCCGCAATTTTAAAAATTCTAGGAGATAAAATTAAAATTTCTAAAATTTTCGCGTGGTCAGATTCCACAATCGCTCTTAGCTGGATTAAAAATCCCCCTTATAGATACAAAACATTTGTCGCCAACCGGGTTGCGAAAATTCAAAATAAACTACCAGCTGCAATATGGCAGCATGTACGCACAAATGATAATCCCGCAGACTGTGCAACAAGAACTTTGTTGCCGTCAGAATTGTTAAATACGCCCCTTTGGTGGTGCGGTCCAGATTGGCTTTCAATGCCTGATGAGCATTGGCCACCAAGCATTTATTCCGAAGCATTGGATTCGGACGAAGTTCTTGGTGAAGAAAGGAAAATAACTTTGGTCGCATTTACAGAAAACAAGTTTTTTGATATTCTTTTAAACAAATATTCTTCGCTTTCTAAAATTCAAAGGATAATCGCTATCTGGTATCGTTTTATCTGCTTTAAAAGAAATCTTGCTTATCGTACTGGACCCATAGTCCTGTCAGAACTTAATCTCGCTCTTATTTTTCTGATCAGGCATGTTCAAACAGTCACATTTTCTCAAGAAATCTCAAATATTAATGCGAAAAAACGCATTTCAAAGCCTTTTAGAAAGTTAGACGCTTTTCTTGATAATAAAAATATATTGCGGGTTGGAGGTCGCCTCCGATATTCTGATCTTTCATATGACCAGAAACACCCGATTCTTTTACCACGACAACATAGATTAACTACGCTCCTCATTGAACACTATCATAAATCTTATTTGCACCCAGGTTTGCAAACTTTACAGTTCTTAATTTTTCAAAATTTCTGGATATTATCTCCTAAGCGGGCGATAAGAACCGTTATCGCTAACTGTAAAAATTGTTGGCGACTTAATCCGAAACCTTTTGAACCAAAAATGGGAAACTTACCCAAATTACGCATATCTGCTGTCAAAAGTTTTACCGTAGTCGGTTGTGACTATGCGGGTCCAAATAAGCAGAAAAGTTCGCGGAAATAAAACGCTTAAGGCTTGGATCTGCATATTCGTTTGCTTCTCTACCAAGGCTCTTCATATCGAATTAGTTTCGGATTATTCTAGCGAAGCTTTTCTGTGTGCTTTAAGGCGTTTTATGGCACGTCGAGGAAGGGTCTCAAAAATAATATCAGACCAAGGAACTACGTTTAAGGGTGCAAATAAGGAATTACAGATAATATTTAAACAAGCGGCAGCCGCGGAATCCATTGAGTGGGTTTTTCACCCCCCAGGGGCGCCACACTTTTCTGGATTAGCAGAAAGTGGAGTAAAGGCGGTAAAAACGCATTTGTATCGCGTTATCGGAAGCCAGATTTTAACGTACGAAGAGCTTTATACGGTCTTAGTACAAGTGGAAGCGCTATTAAATTCTAGACCATTGTCTCCTTTATCTAGCGACCCCAATGATTTGTCTGCGTTGACACCAAATCATTTTTTGACTCTAGAACCTGTTTGTAGTTTACCCGATCCTGATGTAACCAGTATCAAACTAAACCGCCTCTCTAGATGGCAGATGATCCAAAGATTACATCAGGATTTTTGGGCGCGTTATTCTAAGGAATATTTACATACACTGCAGCAGCGGTCCAAGTGGCTGGAACCCACTTGTCCCGCCCCTGCTATAGGTACTATGGTACACATAAAGTCGGATAATTTACCACCGACAAAATGGTCGCTTGGTAGAATTATTGCCCTTCACCCAGGTGAAGATCAAATCTCACGTGTTGCCACTGTGCGCACTGTCTCAGGAATATTTCAAAGACCTCTGGTAAAGCTATGTCCTTTACCGATGGACTTTGAACCTGAAAACATTTAAAAATTACATCAACGTAATTTTTAGGCGGGCAGAATGTCCAAAATTCACTCGCCTTTGTAAATATACTTTTGGGTATAAGAATTTTGTTTTATTTTAATATTTTTCTCGCGTTTATACGTTCGTATTTGTCTTTAAGAATTTTGGCGAATGCGATTGAAAACTTTATTTTATTTTACTTTCTGAGCATGTTCAATTGCATCTTCGCGCACTCAACCAGTTGAATTTGTACATTGGGGGTGTGCGCGCTTCGATATATGACAATTGCTGTCGAAAAATCACTTCTGTGTGAAAGACGTCACAAACAACACGCTGCAAAAACAGGGGTAAGTGCATCTTCAACTGTTCGTAATTATTTTCAGTTCAGATTTCATAATTAATTAAATTATTCGCAGGTGATTGGTAAACTAATTGTATGAACCAGCAATCTAATTAATTTTTCGCTTTATACCAATCAAGTGTATATCATCATACGTCCGCAAATCCTTAGTATGGAGCTGAAGAATGACCCCTCTTCATATGTCCACCTACTTATGACTCACCCTGTATATCTGTTTGTGATTGAACTTCTAGGACATGAAAGATTTACCAATTGTTATCTAGATACTTTTGAATTTCAGTCGATTCATATACCCTGGTCCAGGAAAATCCCTGGACGTAAGACAAATAGATGGCCAATACGAAATATTCACTCTAGTAGAAAAGACTGTCAAACAAAATGTAGCCAGTCTTTTAGCTCAAGAAACCTCAGCGAATGTAAATGAGTCCTTAATAGCTGGAGCCCTTGCCATGGCCTTGTGTTACATAACTAGAATACAAAGGACGAAACCTCCTGGTGCAAAGGTAAGTTGACAGGTTTAAAAACTTTTTTAATGACAAAAATCGTGTTTTTCACATAAATCTTATTTCTTTTTAATAAAAAAGAATAATACAAAGGTAAAGTCTAGTACCCGTGAATAAAGAAAACAACAATTATTCGTGGCCAAGCGTGCATAGAAAGATTTAGTTTCCCTTGTATTTTTCCGTGGGCAGCTCGAAAGCTGTACACCAATGGGGTTCCAAGATCTAATGGACACCTATTAAGTGTTGACAATTTACTGTTTCGTCCTTAAGGGCCTCTTCAGAACACTGCATGGTCAATGTGACACTTTTGTAAAGCTATAGAGACGGTATATGAATCTCATCTTCCGATATTGGTAAGAGAACTGAAAAAAAATGCTTGCGATCCCGTATGCTTTTACATAAGAGACGACATCTGCAAATAGAAAACAAACTAACAGAGTAAAACCAAAAGGCAGGCAGATGAACCGAAAAACAGTACTCAAACTTTACATAATGCAACACCATGTTTACAAAAACAATTGAAATAAAGATGATTCTTGTTTATATAGTCAGGTCTGGCTGACACGTCAGGATCAAGGAATTTTTTGCACTTGATTAGCAAGTAAGGACTATCAGGAAAAATAATAATTTGGACTCACTAGATGTCGTAAACACAGGACTAAATTTGGCTTGATGTACCATTTTTAGCTCACACATATAGTAGTGTGAGCTATGGTGATCCTAATTTTTTCGAGAAAAAAAAAGTTGCTCTGATTTCAAAAATTTTTATATATCTTTGGGTTTCAGATGATTTTGAAACTTTTTTGTTGCGCCGTCTGTCTGTCTGTCTGTATGTATGTCTGTCTGTCTGTCTGTAACGACCAACGCGCATAACTGAAAAACCGCTTGGCCGATTTTAATGAAATTTGGTACCTAAGCTGGGTTTCGGGCCGAGATGGTCCCATTTAAAAATGAATAAAATCCACCGAACACAAACCAAATAAAAGGGTGGGGGTAGATTTCAAAAATTAGAGTTTATGGGAAAATATGGTGTGTGTGATATCAAACGAAAGGTAATTGAGTCTGGAGGTAAACAAAATACATTTTAATTTATTTAAAAAAAAGGGTGGGGGTATATTTCAAAAATTAGAGTTTAAGTGAAAATATGGCGTGTGTGATATCAAACGAAAGGTAATTGAGTCCGGAGTTTAAGAAAATACATTTTAGTTTTTGTTTTTTTAAGGGTGGGGGTAGATTTTAAAAATTTGAGTTTAAGTCAAAACATGGCTTGTGTGGTATCAAACAAAAGGTAATTTAGTCTGGAGTTGAATAAAATATATTTTAGTTTTTAGTTATATTAGCTCACACATACACTATAACTATAGTACCTAGTGTGAGCTTAGGGGCCCATATATTGGCAGAGTATTTTGTTTGAGATCAAATTCTTTAGATGTAGACCAATTCGATTTAGGCTCGTTAAAAAGCACACTATTTTCTAACGCACAAAGTTCTATTCAAGAAATGCATGAAATCTCAAAACTTTTTTTTAAAGCAGGATTGGTAAAATCCCACAAGTCGATTTCAGTAATACAATTCAATAGGTTTTGGGTAGTCCTAGTTATTAATTCTCTGTTTGCAAAATTTTTCTCTTCAGTCTATGTTAAGGTTGATTAAAACCTGGACATATCTAGTGCTGTATTTAGGTCAATACAGCCGGTGTTGCAACGTTGGCGTTCGCCGATCACGCGACGTGCTTGCTTTGGTTGAGTTGTACGAACTCAGCGGCGGGGACTCATCTCGACGAGCATGTAGAAGCGATACCCGCTTGTTGTTTTTGGTTCCATTGGATAAATTATGTAAATTATTATACTTGGCGTATAATTAGAAATTTTAAATTAAACAAAAAAGTTTAAATGAGTAATTTACATAAGAAAAACAATACCGAAAAATTCTAAGCCCAAAATATTTAAAAAATAACAAAGCGCGAACGCAACAGTACATTTTAAGGTTAAGTTCTAGCAGGGCGCAATTTACTTAGGATTTTTATTTTTGTTAAACAGATCAACTGCCGAATACTTGTCGTAACCGGCAGCGGCGACTCGGCGTCTCAATACATGAACTACATGAATGTGTTTTTCACTGCGCAGAAGCAGAACGTCGTTGTGGATGTTTGCGCGCTAGATCAGCATCTTAGTTTGCTGCAGCAAGGTTGTGATATTACTGGCGGACTGTACCTTAAGGTTCCTCAATTGCAAGGATTGCTGCAATACTTATTGGTAAGTGATTTTTGTATCGTGTATAGATTCTTCTGGAATAGTTTATTACCGTTTTAAGAATCTTCCTTAATTTTGTTCTTTCTTACACTTTTCTTCGAAACCTAAACAGTCTAACCCAACCCAACTTTCATCGTTCTTAGATAGTCTTTAACGTCCTCTGTTCATTTCTTTCTTGACCCTCTCTTCGTTATTCCAACGGTGCCCTAATATTCTATGGGCCAGCTCACCAAAATAATGGAAATTGTAAAATTTGGGTGTCCTAATTTTCCTTTTCACAGCAGTTTGAAGGGTTTGTTAGGATGTTAAAAACTATGATGGCCATCTCAAAGTGGTAACTTAAACAAATGCAAACGTGGCCGAAGATGTTTAAAAATAGCAAAATTTAAAAAACGGTAATTGAAAATTATTTTTATTTCCCTGCATCGTTTCTTCACTCCAAAAGTCAAATTTATTATTTCTCTGCCCCCTATAGGGGTGGTGGTAGACTCCAAAATGTACTTGATAACATGGCTTTTTTGTTTTATTCATATTTTAATGTCCATTACTTTTAAAATCCGATTTTCTTATAAAAGACGTAAAACACGTCCTCCATTTCTATGCTTTAATGTTTTAAAGTTTGGTAGATGGTACTCCTACAAACAACCTCAAACGAGGTAGTCCTAAAAATGTTTAAATCGCAAAAAAGTGATTTTTTAGCGAAAGAATGCATCTTAGCAAAAAATATTAAAAATACTTTTTTAAAGTACTCTTAAGTATGCTTCTTCTAATGTATCACCGAGCATTCTAGCTTTGGTAGGTAGCTGTCGAAGCTAAAACTTACCAGTTAGCAAAAATTCGATATTTTGGCTATAAAAACGATTTTTTTTTTAATCAAAAATTAGCTACATAGCTACAATAATATGGCTTTCGGTAATGACTGAATGTTAAACGATTTTGTAAATTACGTTACAACAAAATTTTTAGGAGTGTTTTTTGTTCAAAATAAATAACACGAGGAACAAATGAATAGGTGTATATATAGTCGGGTTTGGTCTAGGTATTTGATATTTAAGGCTTTATCAAAATAAAAATTAGTACCCCTAGTAATGCGACAGTTGACATATGACAGATGATAGGTTTGACAGTTTTATAATATCTGACAGGTGACAAAGGACAATTTTTTTATTTATAGTCAACAACATACACTTAACCAGTATATACCACAGAATAGCGCAATATTTGAATGAATGACACGGTTCATATTAAGCTTAATATACTAGCTAGGTAGCTAGAAGTTACACCGTTCAAAAGCAGATTACCTGAACTAAGCAGTGCACATATTCGTTTTTTTCCTCAGGTTTCTCCTTTTGGACAGAAATAATTTAAAAAATAGTTTTACATTCAGTCATTACTGAGAGCCATACTACTATAGTTATGTTGCTAATTTTAGTAAATTTTGAGACAAAATTTTATTGAAATGTAATTATTGTCGTATTTTTTAAATTTTTTGAGAAAATAATATGTTTTTGTAGCCAAAACATAGAAAGCAAAGTTTTAACTTGCAGCTGGCTTGAACAGCTACCTACCAAGTTAGTTATACACCAAAAGAAGCGGACTTAAAGGTACTATGATAAAGTATTTTTTAATATATTTTCCTGAGATGCGTTATTTCGCTGAAAAATCACTTGTTTTAAAAACCCCCTTTTTGACGCTGCTTGTAGAGCTACCATCCAACAAATTTTTAAACTTTAAAGTATAGAAATATATCCTTTTCTAGGAAGTGTCTGACGTGTCTTATTAGAAAAGAGTATTTTGACGTTGACGGAGATTAAAATATGAGAAAAACAAAAAAAAAGTCTTCAGGTACATTTTGAGGTCTAACAGCCGATCTGTCGGGGATAAAAAATAAATTTTTGGCTTTTAGAATGAAGAAACGGTGCAGTAAAATAAAAATCATACAAATAATTGTTAATAACCGTTTTTAAAATTTTGCTACTGTTAAACATTGTCCGCCATCTTTGATTGGCCACCATTTTGATCCACCACTTGTTGACTGACTCATCGACTATAATGAAAATATTAGCTCACACTACTACTTTACTATAATAGTAGTGTGAGCTTCTGGTGATCCTAATTTTTTGGAGAAAAAAAAAGTTGTTTCAAAAAAATTTATATATCTTTGCATTTCAGATGATTTTGAAACTTTTTTGTCGCGCCGTCTGTCTGTCTGTCTGTAACGACCAACCCGCATAACTCAAAAACCGCATGCCTGATTTGAATAAAATTTGATACTTAGGCTGAGTCTTGGGTCGAGATGGTCCCATTTGAAAATGAACAAAATCCACCGAACACAAGCCAAATAAATGGGTGGGGGTAGATTTCAAAAATTTGAGTTTATGTGAAAATATGGCGTGTATGATATCAAATGAAAGGTAATTGAGTCTAGAGTTAAACAAATTACATTTTAGTAAAAAAAAAGGGTGGGGGTAGATTAAAAAAATTAGAGTTTTCATTCAAGTCGAAACATGGCTTGTGTAGTATCAAACGAAAGGTAATTGAGTCTGGAGTAGAATAAAATATATTTCAGTTTGTAGTTATATTAGCTCACACGTACAATATAACTATAGTACCTAGTGTGTGCTTAGGTGCCCATATATTGGCAGAGGTGCCCATATATTTTATTATTAGTCTCATGGCGGCCTCACATTCGATTTATTTTGAGCTTCTTGGCGTCTAAAGTTATCTGTGTACAACAAGTTGGATTTTCCCAACTTTTTCAGGGTCTTAAGTGCACTGATCGCAGGTGTGATTAAGTTATTTACTTATTCTAAGTTAAATTTTGGTTTTGTTTTTTGTTGTCATTTTAAAGCAAGGTTTTAATTTATTTTCCAAGTTCCAAGCTTTTTATTTGCTAAAACACTTAGGGAAACCATAATCACTAACAAAGTATTATTTTTTATTTAAAAATTTGATAGGGTGATGTAACCTCAAAAAATTAAACGTCAGACGCTCAAGATAAATTGACTGTGAACCGCAAAAAACTAAACGTCAGAAGCTCAAACCGTCAGAAGCTAAGAAGCTGGAAATAAGTCCGATGCTTTCGACATTAGAAAAACCAACCAGCGCTCAAACGCAGGTGTTTTTCCCAAATTTGACAGAATATCTCTCAAACAATACTTTAAGCCGAGAACAGCAAATACTTCTTCTCGGATGTAAGTTCCAATTTTATATTGTGTGTGTCCACTT
This sequence comes from Aspidapion aeneum, assembly GCA_963576565.1. Lineage (NCBI taxonomy): Eukaryota > Metazoa > Arthropoda > Insecta > Coleoptera > Brentidae > Aspidapion > Aspidapion aeneum. The sequence continues at coordinate 80,800 of CAUYVT010000061.1, forward strand.
AAGTTCGCAGCTAATAGAGAACTTTTTTATTATTAAAATCATAAAAAGTTCTGCATGGTCTGAAACCTAAAATGCTACTCTCAGATATCATTTTTTTTATCAGTAGTATACGAGGTTTGTTCAAAATAATAAATTTTGCTAATTTTTTTCAAATTAAATAGATTATTTATCACTTATTTTAAAAATATTGAACTTAATATGTATTTATTTACAAAGGAAAAATGCGTATTACTTCTCCATAGGAAAAATGGGGAAAAAAAACAAAAAACCTGTCATCTAGATTACTTCTCCATAGCAGCCACATTGTTTATGGCAGAAAGGTTTAAATTTTACTTCATAATGGTAAGAGACATTAAGATTGGTGTTCATATCATTATTTTTGAGACAACTTTTTTTCGTTGGCCTATGCTATTTGTTATGGTAAACAGCTGATAACTGTCAAAAAGTTATCGCAAAAATTATGATATGGAGTTTACTTCAACTTAAGGGAAAACAAGAAGTCTCGCATCTGATCCATGCAATTTCATACCATTTGATACTAAAGACATTATTTTTAATATAGGAAATGTTTATTTTCGTTTCTGAAATTTTTTTAGCACTTCTATATTTTAAATAAGGAAAGTCGAGTGATGTCTTCTTTTGAAGTTCGCTCAAATGTCTATACAACCGTGTAAAAAAAAATCGAAAATCTATCGATTCTTATTTGGTATACTCCATATCATAATTTTTGAGATAACTTTTTGACAGTTATCAGCTGTTTACCATAACAAATAGCATAGGCCAACGAAAAAAAGTTGTAAAAAGTTGTCTCAAAAATAATGATATGAACTTTATATTTGCCTCCAAATTTAACATAGAACGATAAATAAAAGAAAGTTATAAATAATAACATTTGAATTACTGCAAAATATTTCTTTAATGAAAAATAAGTGTTTCGG
>CAUYVT010000062.1:0-26468 GCA_963576565.1 Aspidapion aeneum
AGACAGTGTGTCAATTATTGAATGAAGACTCGATAAATATAACAAAACAAGGTCTGGACTTTAGATTTACCAAGGAAGCAGTGGAATTCATGAAAAGAATGTATAATGAATCTTTAACGTTACTTAAAAATACCTTACAAGTTGATTGCAGAATCTTGAAGCACTTTGGAGGTGTTAAATTATTAGACAGCAGCTATATTAGCTTACCTAACAGTATGGAAGACATGTATAAAGGTTATGGTACCAGCTACAGTGGTTATGAAAGCAATACTAAGTCTGGAATAAAGTTACAATTAGTTTTTGACTACCTAAACCAGACATTAGACCAGCTTAATATAACTGAAGGAATAAGGTCAGATCAGGGTTATAGAAGCCATTTAAGGAATATATCGAGCAACGATTTACTAATATCTGATTTGGGTTATTTCGTGCCAAGTTCTTTTGAGCAGATCAGTCAAGCAGGAGCTTATTTTATCAGTCGTTATAAATCTGATACGAATATATATGATATAGAGACAGGTCAAAAAATAGATTTACTAGAACATTTGGGAGATCGATCTTTTCTAGAACAGGAGGTATTGTTAGGAAAAGAGACAAGGGTTAAAGTGAGAATTATATTTAAAAAACTAACTGAAGAACAAGCTATGGCTAGAAGAAGAAAGGCTAATAGGTTAGCAAGATCACATGGATACACATCTTCTCAAAGGAACCAAAAGTTACTAAATTGGTCGATATTTATAACTAATGTTCCAAAAAGTAAGATTAATGCTGAGCAAATACTAGTAGTTTACCGAATAAGATGGCAAATTGAATTATTGTTCAAATTATATAAGAGTAATATAAGGCTTGATAAGCTGAGAGGAAAGCCATACAGAGTATTATGTGAGCTATATGCCAAATTGTGCGCAATTCTTATATTTCACGGCATAGTTGGTTGCACAGAAGTGAAAAAGAATACAGAACTTAGCTTAACAAAGGCATTTATTGAGCTAAAAAGGCGGGTTAGAGAGTTATTTTTAGCACTAAATAATAAAATTAAAGGCTTAAATATTTTTCTCAAAAAGCTTACCATAACTTGGTCGCAATTTTCATTAAAAGACAAGTACAGAAAAACTAGGGTATCCACCTTAACTTCTCTAAATTTGCTCACAATCTCTTAACTTGACGCGTATGGTTTATTTAACACTCCCATTTTTTATTAATGCTTTTCTTGTAATTTCCTTTATGTACACAGGTGCTTTTTCCATTTCACCAATATAGAATTCTTCTCCGATTAATTGGCGCCTTTTATTCAAGTACAGTATTTTTACACATTCCCTTTCTGAGTGGCCTATACTTACGTTTAAGTACTCTACTAGCCCTTGTAAGTCCATTATTGGCTCACTCTTGAGCTTTTCTCTCAGTACCCTTTCTAGTGTTTCCTTAACGCACATAATCATTGCTACTGCAGAATCAGTTACTCCTTCTATAACTTTCAGGTCATCCATTTCTCTACCTAAAATCTTTCCTACTCCCGTATAAGTATTCACCAGATTTTTAGCAATTTCTTGAGCCTGTGGCCTTTCATGTACTGCACTTAAAAACGTTTCCATTATTTCACGATCAAGTAGTGCTTTACCGTTGCTTTCTAATATTCTGAATTCTATTTCTTCTTTATTCTTATTATTATTCATATAATTTACCTTTCACTAACAACAAACTTTTTTTAAATATTTACTGCTGTTTTTTATCAGCATTGGCATAGAGCCATAGCTTCCGAGTGAAGTCAAATCAATTTTTCAATCTTTTTTACTTATTTTTTCATGAATAGGTGAAGATATTAATATATGGTGATTTTTTTATTTTAAATCTGTTGAATTTCGCCTAAAGAGAGGCCTGTTATTTGCAAAATAATATCGGTAGAAATTCCTTTTTTAACTAAGTTCTTTGCAATTTTGATTCTTTCTTCTTCTCTAATTTTCTCCTCACAAATTTGTATGCTTTTAAACATAGATTTTATTAGTACATTACTTGGCTCTCAATTTCTTTGTATTCTTTAATCAAATCAGGTAGCTCATTTTCCACTTTACTACCTTCATCTTCTTCTATTAGTAGATCTGTAATATTAATCGATAATGTTTCTGCTATTCCATATAATTTATCAAGTGGAACAGCAACACATCCTTGTTCATAGTTGCTTATTTCATCACGTGTTGTATCCATTTTCTCAGCCAAATCCTTTTGAGTATACTCTCTTCCATTCTTTTATCTTTTTTCCTATTTGGTAGTATATAGAACCAAATTTTTCTTCAACACATTCATCAGCAGAGAGGCCTATTGTTTTTGCAACAATATCAACAGAAATTCCTGCTTTCTTTGCAATTTTTATTCTCTCCGTTTTTTTACTATTTTTCTCACTAACTTGAACAAATTTGGTTAGTAAACAAAACATTCTACGTAATTCCTGATCATTAATCGTTTTATATTTTCTTACTAATTTCCTCTTCCTCGTCTTCAAGGCGGATTTTTTCATTTGATACAGGAATCAGATCCGTAATACTAATTGATAACACCTTTGCTATAGCATACAACTTTTCAATCGAAATTTTACGTGTTCCTTTTTCATATTGTAGTACTATTTGATACGTTACGCCAATTTTTCCCGCTAAATCTTTTTGAGTATAACCTCGCTTTAACCTCCAGCTCCTTACTTTTTGTGCTATTTTGTACCTTATTGAGATATTTGCCATAAATATTATACAGGTTAATACTACCAAATAAAGATATACAAAAACTTCTACGTTTCAATTTTAGTTGAATATTTCTTCAAAATTGTGTATAATCACTAATGCTTTTTATCTTACTTTCTCATGGCTTTATCTAAATTTCTTGATGCACGCAACGATTATGCCTTCAAAAGAATATTTGGCACTGAGAAAAACAAAGATATTCTCATTCATTTCTTGAACGATATTTTAGGCTTTACTGGCTTAGCTGCTATTCACGATGTTGAATTCTTAGCTACCATTTTGGATCCTGAGATTGCCGCTAAAAAGCAAAGTATTGTCGATGTTCTTTGTAAAGACTCTCAAGGTTCAAGATACATTATAGAGATGCAGTTCACTAAGACCAAGGGCTTCGAAAAACGTGCTCAATATTATGCTGCCAAAGCCTACTCAAGTCAAGCTGATCAAGGTGATGATTATCATAACCTTAAAGAAATTATCTTTATTGCTGTTGCTGATTGTATCATCTTTCCAGATAAGTCTGAGTACAAATCTAATCATGTCATTTTAGATCAAAATAGCTTCGAACATGACTTAAAGGATTTTTACTTCGTATTCATAGAACTACCTAAATTTACAAAGACAAAAGAAGACCAACTAGAAAATATAGTAGAAAAATGGTGTTACTTTTTTCGGTATGCAGGAGAAACGAGGGAAGAGGATCTAGATAAGATAGTTGGTAGTGACGTAATAATAAAACGAGCTTATGAAGAGATGAATAAGTTTAATTGGTCAGAAGAAGAGTTACTAGCATATGAACAAATGAAAAAACGCATAATGGATGAGGTAGCTGCTTTAGCTCAAAAATTTGATGAGGGTCTTAAAGTTGGTCAAGAAAAAGGTAGACAAGAAGAAAAAATCGAAGTTGCCAAAAACTCACTCAAGGCCGGTGTCTCTATAGATGTTATAGCTCAAATTACCGGTCTCTCTCATTCTGAAATTTCACAACTCAAAGAAAAAACATAAATACTACAACTTATTCACTTCAACATTTATGAAAATCTTTCTTAAGTTAAACATACCCCATAATTAAGAGTCTAATGAACTGTCTAAAACAGCTATAAAGATAGCACACAGAATTATATAAATTACTATCATAACGTTACCCAAACTTCTATATCAAAGCTACGTACTGTAAGTTCAATATGGAAAACACATTAACCACTTAGCATTATTACCTGTAACGTCTACTTCATCCATTTTAGTATTAGGACCATCAAACTTGGTCTAGTATCCCTAATTATTTTGGCTACCTTCACTTTAAATTTTCCACTACTTGGCATATTATAGCTCCACCTCTTATGTTATAACCTATTGATATTACCTCCAAGCTTGGTTACTCCTATCTCAGAAAGACAAGTTGATACTTTTGAATGGCTGTGAACTGAAGCATTACTTAAATAACTTTGAGGCTCTAAACTCATTTGCTTTGCATCATCAACTTCTAATCTACCATCTCTGTTGTGTAATATCTGCTCTATTGATTGATTTAGCAGACCCTTATTAAATTGAGCTATAAACTTGTCAAATTTCTTCGGACTTAATTTACCAGCTTCTTCATCAGGACATGCTTTCTCTACATACAATTTTAAAATCCCTGAAATTTCATTAAATTTACCACTCATGACTTTTCTAGTAATCTCTTTCTGCATTTCCATATAATCAATATTTAATCGATGCATTGATACACCACTTTTTAATCCAGCTTGCTCTACTACTTTCTCAAATTCCTTTGTAATATTTAATGCATAGCCCTGTGCTTCTAGTGGGGATATAGACTGATCTACTGTAGAAATATACTTCTGACCTGTAACTTTTCTAATTAATAAATCAAGTAACATTATTGTACCATTAAAATCAACATGTGATAGATAGTGATCTCCCATTTCTAGTATTGTATTTCCGCCACTAGGTTTAAATTTAACAGGTGTTTGCCTTTCATGCATTTGTTTTATATTTGCATTTACATAATCAATGTTATCTCGAAAGAAACCTCCATTTTCTTGTTTTTTATCTGTACCATCAGATGGTAGTGTGGTACTTGTTGAACTACTATTACTTACCGAAGCTTTGGCAAATTGCTCATCAACTTGTGATACTGAACTTGCAGTCCCCTCGGATTTAGAACTCAATAATCTACCTACAGAGCTTTTCACCCGTGTAATACTATCATTTATCCATGAAGATGATCTTGTGCCACTACTTGCTGCTACCTCAGGTTGATTACTTGAATCTATAGCAAGAGGGTTACGTGATAAGTGATGACGACTATGATCTCCATGGTGATGACGACGTCTACGTGAATTGGCAGACCCATTCTTTTCAAGATACTTTACTACATCTGGATGACCATTAGAAGAAGCCCAGTATATAGGTTTTTTACCAAAAGCGTTCTCAGCATTAACGTTAGCACCTTTTACTATTAAAAATTTTACAACCTCTAAATGACCTTTCGATGCAGCCCAGTGTAACGGTGTCCAACCATATTTATCAGTATCATTAACGCTTACTCCATTGATGAGAAAAAAATCTATAATATCTGTATGATTGTTTTCAGCGGCAGCATGTATGGGATTTCTACCATAAGGGCCTCTATCTTCAGCATTAATATTAGCTTTTTGTTCAACAAGATCTTTAACTCCATTAAGATCACCATTTTCTACAGCGGTGAACAATTTTTTATCTAACTGTGCTTGCTTCAAAATTCTTGCTATGCCTGTATAACCTCTTTGGATAGCCAAGCCTAAAGGTGTTTGATCATAAATATCTTCTTCAATTTCAGCACCTCTCTCAAGAAGGAGCTTGACTGTGTTTAATTTGTTTCCTTGCACAGCTACATGCAAAGGTGTCCAACCATTATTGGTTCTATCGTTAATGTTATTACCATCTTGATCTAAAAAAAACTCAACTATTTCAGGTTTATCATTATTTTCGGCAGCCAAATGTAAAGGTGTATTACCATATATATCTTTAGCTCTAATGTTAGCCTTGCTATTAAGGAGAAATTTAACTATGTTAAATTTACCGTAAGCAGCAGCAAAGTGTAAAGGTGTCCAACCATAACCATCTTGAGTATCTAAGCTAGCACCTTGGTTAACAAGATCTTTAACTTTATCAAGGTTATTTTGCTTTACAGCATTAAACAGCTGCTCCGTCAATAAAACTAATTTTTCTTTATTAAACTCCACCATAATATCTTCTGGATTGCAAGTAGAAGCTATACATTTTGAGTTAGAAACTACTGCATCATTAAAAGCAAGCATCATCTCTCTTGCTGGTTGGTAAGTATTCCAATTTTCTATTTTTACAAGAGTATTATTTTTATGTGATAGTAATAGATTATCATTAATAACTCTCATATCACAATCTAGTATAGACTTACCTTTTAAGTTAACTAAACCAATATCATTCTTATTAACAGGTTGATTATGATAAATCTGTAATCCTTGTTCATCTGGTTGGTAATACCTGAAAGAACTAAAGTCATCAGCTCTTTCTCCAAATTCTTCTGGTTCCATAATTCTATTGTTTAGCCCTATAGACAAATCCCAATTTTTATGAACAGAAGAATAATAATCCGATATTGATAATGCTCCTTGATCCGATAACAATAGCAAATCATTATTTAGCTTCAAAAAAAGCACTTTATCTGAATCAAACGTGAAACAATTATGATGATTTAACAGGTCAGTACCATTAACGCTAAATCTTCCATCTATTTCCAAACTATGAGAACAATAATCACGCTCTAGTTCCCCATCCTGAAGTTTGTAATATTCTTCCCCGTCAAATGTAACTGTAACATCTTTATAATCTGGTAGCAGAGTTACATTTAGGCCATTTTTGTTAATCTTTATTTCTCCTTTATCATTTTTTATAAATGGCATATCATTTAATGTACTATTTAATTGGCTGAAATCTAATATACCATTTGCTTGAGCAATCGTAATATTAGCGTTTCTGTTATCGAAAAGATAAAGATGACTTATATTACTTGGAGCTTCCCAGTAAAAATTATGGTGCTCCTTATCAGGGTAAAAAATATGATTACTAGAACTACCTATAGTACTATGATAATTAGTACTTGATAATTGTTTTGTAATATTAAAGTTTGAATTACCTATCTTCCGTAAATTATCTAATTCATCATCTAACACAATATCACTACTCAAGCTTTTTGTCACATGCAAGTTTGTTACTACGCTAGTCTTACTATCTACTTTTGTTGGAGTTACAAAAAAACCATCTACTGTTTTTATCGATGTTTGTTTATCTACACTTATAAAAGCTCCACTTTTATTATAGATGTTTGTTATATTATTAGCATGAGCTATATTACCTATGTCATTAAGCTTTATTGGCAATAACACTAAACCTTTTCCATGAATAGAATCACCAAAATAACTCTTTATTGTAGTAAAGTTCTTTGCCGTTATTACATCATTGCCACCCTTACCATCAACGTAACCTGCATGAGAAACTTCTATATGATTAGCTTCGTTACTGCCAATGACAGAGTGTATATTTTTTGAATCTATAAAATCACCTTTTACTACAACTATGTTTTTTTGTCCATTTATTCCTAAGTTACAAGAAAGCCTATCATCCTCTATGTAAAAGAAGTTGTTACCTGATTTCTGTACATCACAGCTCTCCAACGGACTCATAAAATAGTACCTATTTTCCACTTTATCACTTCCTTTTTTACTTGAATCAGCAATAGATACATGAGTTCCCAAAAAAATAAGATTAAGGCTATCTTCTTCACTTATATGTATATCGGTATATAAAGATTTTATGTAATACATATCAGTTTTATACTTGTGAGGACTCTCGTTCTTATACACAACTACGTTTTGGCAGTGAGGTGGATATTCTTGTAAAGACCATTTCTCTTTTACTGTACTTAATACTTTACCTTTATGTGGTGAAGAATCATCGCATAATGCTTCACTTGGTAATTTATGCCAGGTTTCCCTAGATACTTCTTGTTCTTTTATATTATCACCACGTGACCCACAAACAATATTATAGTTTTCAAGAGAGTGAGGAACTATTCTAGAATAGTGATCAGTGTATCCTGTATTAGATGAAGACACAGCAGCAGTAAAGTTAAAATCAAATTCCCTATCAACAACCTTTGTTCTAATGCGACAAGCATCGAATAAATGTTTCATTTGATTATCTATGTCATCCACTACACCTCTTTTCTTTTGACGAAGCTGATTATTAGTAGCATACTCTATTTTCTTAACTGAAATGGGAGGTAAGGATATAGCTATCCTGGAATAATCATTCTTAAACTTATCTACAATCTTCGATATATATTGTTTATATATCTCTTTTACTTCCATATTATCTTCTATATAATGAGGTACTTTTTTACCCAAGAATAAATCCCAATAAAGATCATGTTTTTCCTGATCTGTAAGGTTCATTTGTTCTTCTAATTTTTCTACCTCAAGCCCTGCTTCTACAAACTGTGATATAACAATAACAGCAACCGAAACAGCAGCACCAACTGGACCAGTAAATTCTCCTATTACTCCAGCTTCCATACCTATAGCCGACATTGTTTCAGTAACAACTGCAGGTACATCTGCAGCTATAAAGATGGAATTAGTTGCGATGTTTAGGTCAGCAATCTTTATGTCTGCAGGATCTGTTGCATTGTGTCTTGCTTTAATCGATTCTGCTAGCCCTAAAAATGCTGCAAAGTTACCTATAGCACGTCCCATAGCTGGAGCAAATCCCCTTAGCATCTGAGAATCAAGCTTTGTTCCTAACTCTAATATCTTTCCAGAGATTTTTTCACCAATCTTTGGCATTACCCAGAGATTTAATGCATCGTAGCCTAACCCCTCTATGTCTCCATTTGCTATATGCTTACCAACTAAAAATGCTGTAAAGGCAAGACCTGCACCTTCTGCTACTTTTCCTATTTTTTCTGCTACTCCGGATCTTCTCAGAACATTTTTCACTTCTTCTTTGTTCTCTATATTATCCTTCATTTCTTTCACAATATCCCTAATCTCTGGATCTATCGAATTTAGGTCTACATCCTTGATCTTTGCTACAAATGCTTCTTCAACATTTTTATCTATAATTTCACCTTCAGATATCTTCTGAGAAACCTTGAAAAGCTGATCATAGAACTCAATATTCTTTACTCTTTCTGCTACCTTATCAGCATTGAATAACTCTTTGATACGTTGTTCTTTTTCCTCCTCTGTAATCTTTTCTTCATCAAACGAATCTATGCAGGCCATACTTACACTTCTTTCTCTTCTTGGTTTTTTACTTGGTTGATACTCTGGCGATGAAGGTCCCCTTTTCTTTCCTTTAGAACAAGCAGGTAACATATGAACTGAACTATGAACTACACCAACAGGAATAAATCCTTCCTCAGCTGTCCTACTTGTTAAAATAAGTTTATTCGGATTATTAGATCCTTTATCGAAAACAACACCAATAAATTTCACCTCATCACCATCTGTAAGTGTTTTATAGGTAACACCTTCTTTATACTCTTCATTTATTTGATTATTTGCTTCCCTCAATAAAGCTTGAGCTCCTTTACCCTGCCTTGACGCCTTAAGTTCCAACCCTATTGGAGTGTACTCCTCAGCATTTCCACCTTGAGCCACAAACTTAATACCATGAACTAGCATGTCAATACGTTCTCCTCTACCAGTTTGAAACTCAGTTAAAACTAATGCTCTAGTTTCTGGTGATTCCTGTAATTTTAAGTCACTATAATAACTAAACACTCCATTCAATATTCCCTGGAAATGAGCTTCTTTATTAACGAGACTCTTAAAAGGAAATATTCCTTCTCCAATTTTTTCTAACAATTTATTATATTCGTCTATTGATAAAGACTGAGCATCTAATGCTTGATCGAATGTTTCTTTTAACTCACTAGGATAAGGAACTTCTTTGAAAGTACCTTGAAATCTCTCAGCTCCGTTGTTGTACTCTTGCAAAGAATTGTATTTTTCATTCCAAATAGTAAGATATCTTTTAAAATCTAACTTGTATCTAGTATCAAAATTAAGACTTAATTCAACTATTTCCCTATCTCCTATTTCTCTGTTTAACCTCTCAAGAGGGAGCACTTCATTTAGCATGTTCAGAACATCTTTTCTATTAGCTTCAATAATATTTATCACATAAACCAACTTCTCTATATTTTCTGGAATGAGCACCATTGTCACAACTGCATGACTCGCATCAAGATTAGCTGACAATCTCCCCCTGGCTCTTTCAGCTGCTAAACGTCCAGGCCCACGAAGATTAGGATGTACCTCGGTAGGTATATTGTCTCCATAGATAAAAATATACTTTTTTAAACTTGTTCCTAAATCTTCACTTAATAATAATGATTGCCCTAGTAAAAACCTACTAAAATAATGATTATCTCCCTTCTCTGGTGTACCAGGAAACGTATGATAAATACGCTCTAAATTATCTTTCACCTGTTCTTTGAATTCTCTTTTACCAATTGTCTGTGTGTCCCAATCTTTAGTAGATTCTAATATATCTTGAAAAAGAGGGATTATTTCTTCCCCACGATTTGATACTTTAATATCAGAGATAGGAGATGAATTATCAAGATTGACACCAACACATAAAATGTTGTCTGCAGTAGTTAAAACTCGCTGAACGTTTGGTTGAAACCCTTGTGCATACTTTTCTGCTTGTTGTAAAGCCCTATCTGGAGTGGCATTAGGACCTGCCCCTGCTTTTAATTCAATAATAATGGAAATAGAATCCAATGCACGGTCAGGACCACGAGCTAGCAAGATAATATCTGCATAACCCCTTCCTGCAAATTGCTCTGGGTAAACTCTAAGATTATACCTATAGTGGAAATTCATGAAAACGCCTACCATAAATCCATGATGTGCTGCTTCACGTGCACTACTATCATAGGTTAATGAGTTTTCATATTTAGAATGAACTTTACTAATCTCTCTAAGAATTCCCTCAAGAGATTCTTTAGCTGCTTCTTTATCAGAATTAGCAAGTTTTTCTATATCACCTTCTGGATTACTCCATACTCCTTTTTCTATTTCATGAAATTCTTTGCTAGCAGGAGAATCAAGTATTTCCTTAACTTCCATATTAACAAAAACACCATCTTTTCCTTTATAGATCTGTACTAATCTGGATTTTATTCTATCTTGAATTTCATTCTTAATATTTTGCTCAACGTCCCGATCTCTAATCTCCTAAGAAACTCCTTGAACTAACTCATCTTTTTTTACCAAGAGATAGCCAAGTTCCTTTGCTCTTTTGATCAAATTTTTTACAGTTCTATCTTTATAGCGTGTTTCATAGTATTCCATTCCTTTTTCTACATATTCCTGTCCGTATTTGAGCATACTATAAAATATGCACGCTATCTTTCTTGCAGTAGCTGTTATTGCTTTTGGCGCTCCTAATCGTTTTTTTAATTTCCTGTAGTATGCACCTAATGCACTTTTACTATTTCCCACAGAATTAGCAGCCATTCGAAATGCATTTGCAGCACGATTAATGACTTTACGCGTTCTTGTGCTAAACACTTTTTCTCCTGTAATTTTATTGGCAGGGCTGAGTCCTAACCACGATGAGAAGTGTTTTTCTGTTGACCATTTACTATGGTTTATACCAGTTTCTGAAATTATGGTCTGTACACTTAGTACATCAAGCCCTGGAACTTTAGTAAAATCCATACCAGTTATCCGGTGCAGTTCCTCGTGCAAAGCAAAGTTTGGCTTACTTTTTCTATGCTTATTCTTTTCCTTACTCAACTGTTTACTTTCGCCAGGTTTTGTTTCAAACGTTTTGTAATAGACCTCAATATTTCTATCACATTCTGCTATTTTTTCTTGATAAATATTATATAGTTCAAATTCTTGCTTTAGCGTGAATAAGTGTTCCTCTCTATAGTCACCAGCTAACGCTTTTGCAATAGTAGACTGATCATTTTTTATTCGTGCATCCCTGAATTCAACCAATTTCTCAGAATCCCTTTCGCCTTCGATTATAGCCTTGATAATTTTCATACCAGTTACTCCAGTAATATCTCTTATAACTTTATGCAGCTGTATATTCATTTGAATTAATGCCTTCTGCATACGCAGAACATGTGTAGATGCACTTTCAGTAAGACTTTTACGTTGCCGCACATAACTACGCAATACACAAATTTGATCATCGGGTCTGAATGATCCATGAAGTAGTCCATAACTGTGTAGTTGTTGTAACCACTGACAGTCCTGAACATCTGACTTTCTTCCAGGTACATTTTTTACATGTCGCGCATTTACCAGCTTTACTTCAAACCCATATGATTCGAGTACTTGAAATAAAGGAATCCAGTATACTCCTGTTGATTCCATAGCTACAGTTGTAACTTTACATTTTTTCAACCACCGTGCTAAATTATGAAGGTCTTCAGTAAAGCAGCCAAATTTTTGGATACGTTGTTCATCTCTTCCTTCAGGTACACATACATAATGTACAGATGAACCAACATCAATCCCTGCTGCATCAGGATTCACTATTTCTAATTTTCTTTTTGCTTTTTTCATGGCAACTCCTTCGTATAATTTGTAATAGGGAAACGCTTCAGCTTGGAACGGTTGATAGTACAATCTCCTAACCGAGGTAGTCTACAAAAACTCCATCAATGATTTGACCGTTCCTTCCAAAACCACGCTTACGAACGGGCACTAAAGGCACCAGTGACTTGGTCGGTTATAACTGCAAAAGCGCTTCTCACAAAGTTATATTAGAAATTACTCAAAACTTAAATTGGGAGTTTCTTCCTGGTTTGACAGATTTCGTCTGTTTGACGCTTATGACCAAGACTGGACACGGTTCCTCTTCTCTGTATGTCTTTACATTACTACTTTGTAGTACTTATAAAAACCTATTTTTAACATATAAGGCTGTATGCATTATAATTCCTTTAGGTTGATTATTGCCCCTTTTTCTTGAAATATCTCCTAATCCACTTGTTTTTTTATGGTGAGTATATGAAATGTAACTTGTATCTTGAATTACAAGAACTCTTTTGTGAGCTTTCATTCTTTCAGCTGTTTTAGCAACATGTGAAGCTAAAATATCACTTTCTTTTATATTTTCATTTTGAAAAAAACGATATGCTGCTTTTGCTTCTGACCAACTTCCACATGCCTGATTGATTAAACTTTTAGGTAAATTTGCCAAACTATCAGCAAGATTCACTAATCTGTCAGTTAGTCTTTTATCTCCTAGTACAGCATTTCCAAACTCACTTTTAGCCCATTCATTACTCTCATTTGCCATTTTTATACCCTCAATATTTGCATACTTTAATATTCTAATCCTTTATTTTTATGTCCATTTATATTTGTGGGTAATAGTAAGGTTTTGAAGTCGAGTGGGGAGAGGTGACTTTCCTCACTTAGACACCTGTGTCAGCTACTTTCATGACATCGTTGTAACGTTGTACCATATTACAATGTTCGTGCAGTTGTGTGTCAACTACTTTTGTTGCACCGTTTGTTATTCAATCTTTATGCTAGTTTTACTAAAAATTATAGTATTTTAGGTATAATTGCAATATCTAAATTTAAGGTATAGGGATGAACCCTAGGAAAGTTTTTAATATTCTTTTTATAGTATTATTTATTTCTTTTTCTCATGTTGGGAGTGCTGCCGCTGACACTAATGCTGATACAACTGCTCAAGTAATATGTAATATTATTGGCTACGTTTGGGGAATAGGCGGACCGCTTATGACCGTAGTGATAATAGGTGCAGCTTTGCTTGCGATATTTGGTAGAATGCCATGGCCAGCTCTTTTTGCGCTAGGCGTATTTTGTGCTGTATTTTTCGGTGCTAAAGCTATTGTCACGAAAGTAATGGCTAGTATAAACACTACAGATGCTTCTTTTATGGAACGATGTGGAATAGGAGATATTACAAAAAAGAACTGATAGGGTTATTTTTTTCTAAAACAGACCTGATACACGGCTTCAACTATATCTTCCACTTGCGGTAATGCTTTTTTTTCCAGATTTGCAGCGTAAGGTAAGGGGATGTCCTTGCCAGTTACGCGTATAACTGGAGCATCAAGGTAGTCAAATCCTTGTTCCATAACAACAGCCGAAAGCTCTGCTCCTATTCCTGCAAATGGCCATCCTTCTTCTACACTAACTAACCTATTAGTCTTCTGAATAGAGTTAATAACGGTTTGAGTGTCAAGTGGTCTTAAGGTTCTGAGGTCAATAACTTCAGCTTCTATACCTCCACCTGAAAGTAAATCTGCTGCACCTAAAGCGTCCATTAATTTTAATGAGAAAGCAGTGATAGTTACATCCTTTCCCTCCCGTATGACAGCAGCCTTGCCTATCTCAAGTAGATAATCTTTATTTGACAGCTCAGAGTCAGAAACTTCATGTTCATGTCCGTAAGCTATTTCGTTTTCTAGAAATATTACCGGATTAGGGTCGCGAATTGCAGCTTTAAGCAGACCTCTGCAATCGGAGGCAAAGTAAGGTGCTATCACTTTTAACCCCGGTATATGCGAATACCAAGATGCAAAGCATTGAGAGTGTTGTGCGGCAACTCTTGCTGCAGCGCCATTTGGTCCACGAAATACTATGGGGCATCCAAGTTGTCCACCTGACATATAATTTGTTTTTGCTGCAGAATTCACGATTTGGTCGATAGCCTGCATAGAAAAATTAAAAGTCATAAATTCGACAATTGGCTTTAATCCAGCGAATGCTGCTCCAACAGCAAGGCCAGCAAATCCATGTTCGGTAATAGGCGTATCAACTACTCTGTTTTCTCCAAACTCTTTCAGTAATCCTTTTGTTACTTTATAGGCACCATCATACTCTGCAACTTCTTCACCGATGATCAACACGTCAGGGTCGTTTTGCATTTCTTCTCTGATCGCTGTGCATAAAGCTTCTCTTACACTTAAGGTTGCCATTTATAAACTTTTATAGACTTTAACTAAAGTAACTATATCAGAATTACTAGGAAGCGTACAAATTAAGTTTTACAAACTGACCTTACCCAGATGATATGAATAAGTATTGCTTGGTTGAAAGCAAGAGAAGACAATAACTTCTCAGAGTGGATAGGTGGCAGGTTGGTACTTCTTTTGAGGCACTTTCTGCTCTTACATGGAGTGTAGGAAGAAGAACTCGTGACCCAGATTCTGCCACTTTTCAAAAATTCCCTGTTCCTTCCATTGCCTAAACTGCTCATACACAGTCTTCCATAGCATTCGGTAAATACCGCCATTGGCACCCTGTACGCAATACATAGAAAATTGCCTCTAATATTTCTCTTTTACTATACTTTGGCGGTCTTCCTCCTTTCTTGTATGATACCCTGAAATATTTTTCTATTCGCCCTTTCACTTAGATCTGTTGGATACTTCTTTCTCATTCCTTACCTCATTATTATTACATTTCTTATACTCTACCTTAATTCTAGTTTCCGGACAACCTCTATCTCTACAAAAACTATATTTTTCTTCAGAAGAGAGTTATATTGTAACTATGGACAAAATAATCATAAAAAAATTTGGTGGGACTTCGCTAACTGATTTAAACCGAGTTGCAAATTTGATAAAAAGCGATATTGAGAAAGGTTGTAATGTAATCGTTGTTGTATCTGCTGTTGCAGGATTTACTGACCAAATGGCTTTTCAGGCTAGGCAAATCTCAAATTTAAGTTGCAGACAAGAGTTATCAGAGTATGACGTTATGCTTTCAGCAGGAGAACAAATTTCTTGCGGTCTATTAGCTATCACTCTCCAATCGATCGGAGTTAATGCTAAATCGTGGCTTGCCTGGCAGTTACCAATTGTAACTGATGATTTTTATTCTGAGTCTAAAATAAAAACAATAAAGATTGACCATGTGAAAAGATCTTTTGCTGAGGGTTATACTGCTGCGATCATCGCTGGTTTTCAGGGTATAAATGATGATAGAATCACTACTTTTGGAAGAGGAGGCTCTGATATATCAGCAGTTGCCTTCACGGTAGCCTTTGGTGTTAGAATTTGCGAAATTTTTACTGATATTGATGGAATATATACAGCAGACCCGAAAATTGTTCCAAAGGCACGCAAGCTCAAATTTATCTCTTACGATGAAATGTTGGAAATGTCGTCATCTGGTGCTAAAATACTGCATAATCGTTCAGTACAACTTGCAATGAAGCATAACATTAAAGTGCAAGTGCTATCCACTTTTAAGGAAGTAGAAGGCACCACAGTACTACACAAAAGGGATGTACTAGAGAGATACTTAATTACTGGAATAGCTTATAGCACTAATGAAGCTCTTGTAACTTTCACTAACCTTGCAAATAACTTGCGTACTTTAAGAGATATAGTAGGGGCAAACGTTAAAATTGATATGATACATGGGTCAAGTTTTGTTATCTCCAAATTTGATATTAATTTAATGGAAAAGTTACTGAATAAGAATGAAAATTATGCTATAAACGATAATGTAGCTAAAATTTCAATAATTGGTATTGGTGTTATGTCTAACACTGAAGTGATGCACCGCACACTCAAGGTTTTAAGCGAAAAAAAGATAGAAATACTTGCTATCACAACATCCGAAATCAAAATCAGTATAATTGTTCAAAAAGAATACGTTGTAGCTTTGGTCAAAGATTTACATACTGAGTATGAGCTTGATATGCAACACTAGGATAGGCTCGACGTCCACAACTGTACGAACATTGCAATTTGGGCCTACCAGGAGGGTGTCATTCTCCTGTCATTCAAGTAGCTGACACTGGTTCCTTTATGAAGGTGTCATCCCAGTGCCCTGACTACTTGGATCCAGAAAACTTAACTTTAAATAAGTGGCTGCATAATAAAGACTGGATGCCAGTGTCAAGCACTGGCATGACACCTCTCTTGGGCTCTTTTAGTATAAATGTTTAAGAAATTTACCAAACGAAAAAAAAGGCAAAAGAAGCCCCGTGGTTGGCTAGTTACTTACATTATACTTTCAAGTATGGCGTTTTTTTATTCTAAACACTTAATAACCGCGATTTAGCTGCTTTTAAGCCGCAACTAATCTAAATTATAAACGTTAAGAAATTTACTAAACAGAAAAAAAGGCAAAGAAAACCTAGGGTAGCTAATTATTCACTATCCATTTTTTAAGTTGGCGTTTTTTGATGTTTTAAATGCTTTATAAGCGCATTTCAGCTTATGTTAGGTAAAAACCTAGAAATTTTATAAAGACATAGAGTGCACATAGTGCAAAAAATTAAACATGATACGCCAGATACGTGAGTTTTTTTGTCATTTAATCTGTACAGAGAAGATAAATAAATAGCTTCATTCTCATGATAAGGGAGCTGGCGGAGTTTGTCAAGGAAGTTTTTTGTATTTTAACCTTAGATTTGAGAAATCTTATAGGCTTTTGTTCTCATGAAAATTATGTTCTCATGAGTAAATTAATGTTATCCTTTTTTGTTGATCTAAAGTTTTTTATGTTCATACACTTACGTGTTCATAGTGTTTATTCGCTGCTTGAAAGCTCGGTTAAAATTGAGGAGCTGATAGGCCTTTGTTTGCGAAATAAAATGCCAGCGGTTGCAATTACTGATTCAGGTAACTTGTTTGGCTCGCTCGAATTTTCAGAATATGCAGCTAACAAAGGAATACAGCTAATAATAGGATGCAATATTATAGTTAAACATTCAGAACAAAATTTACCTATATTATTGCTTGCAAAAAATGAGCAAGGGTACACTAATTTAGTCACTTTGGTGAGTGAGTCTTTTAGAAAGCGCAAGAATAACAGCGATATTCCTTACGTTGATTTTGATGAGCTATTGAATTTAAGTACGGGTCTGATCGCTTTAACCGGTGGATGTTTGGCTCAACTATTGTTGGGGCAAGATAAAGAAACGATTGAAAAACTGCTTTCAGCATTCAATGGTCATTTATATGTTGAATTGCAGCGTCATGGGTTGAATAAAGAGCTAGAGCTTGAAGAAACCTTGATAGACTTTGCTTATCAGCACAATATACCACTGGTTGCAACAAATGATGTATTCTTTACAAATAGATCTGACTATGAAGCTTATGATATATTAACGTGTATATCGGAGGGTAGTTATGCTCTCGAAAATAACAGGAAAAAGCTAACCACTGAGCATTATTTCAAATCTGTGGCAGAAATGGAGGAGCTGTTCAGCGATATCCCCGAAGCAATTCATAACACTTTAGTGATAGCTAAGCGGTGCTCTTACATGCCAAGAAGCAGGCAGCCTATCTTGCCTAAATTTCCTTGTCGAGAAAATAAAACTGAGAATGAAGAACTGAGGGAGCAGGCAGTTGCAGGATTAGAATTCCGCATTGCGAATGAGACAGATATAGACCTTAAACAATACTACGATCGGCTAAATTACGAACTAAGCGTAATAACTTCAATGAATTATTCCGGGTATTTTCTAATAGTTTCTGACTTTATCCGTTGGAGCAAAGCAAATGGCATTCCAGTTGGTCCAGGAAGAGGCTCTGGTGCAGGCTCAATTGTTGCTTGGGGCTTACAGATTACAGACCTTGATCCAATAAAGTTTGGCCTAATATTTGAAAGATTTTTGAATCCTGATCGTGTATCGATGCCTGACTTTGATATTGATTTTTGCCAGGAAAAAAGAGACCTGGTTATTGATTATGTTCAGAAAAAGTACGGTTATGTTGCTCAAATAATCACTTTTGGAAAATTGCAAGCAAGGGCAGTATTGCGTGATGTTGGTAGAGTATTGCAAATGCCTTACTCTCAAGTGGATAAAATATCTAAAATGGTTCCATTTAATCCAGTAAATCCTGTAACTTTATCACAAGCAATAGAGCTTGATCAAAACCTGCAGAAAGAACGAGATAGTGATGAGGTAATTGCAAAGCTTCTTGATATATCACTAAAGCTCGAAGGAATATATCGTCACGTTTCAACTCATGCTGCTGGAATTGTAATATGTGATCAAAAGTTGGAAAATTTTGTTCCTGTGTACTACGATCCAAATTCGGCTCTGCCAATCACTCAATACAGCATGAAATATGTGGAGAAAGCTGGGCTAATAAAATTTGATTTTCTTGGACTTGGTACGCTAACGCTAATAGATCATGTATGTCGTTTAATTAATCGTGATGAAAAAAAGATCGATATTTCTTCAGTTCCTTTGAATGATCAAAAAACCTATGAGATACTCTCAAGCGGTGATTCAATTGGAGTGTTCCAGCTTGAAAGTTCGGGAATGAGAGAAGCTTTAATCAAATTAAAGCCAGATTGCATTGAAGATATTATCGCTTTAATTTCCCTTTATCGTCCTGGTCCAATGGATAACATTCCAACTTATGTTGCAAGAAAGCATGGACTTGAAAAGCCAGATTATATTCATCCGTTACTTGAGGGAGTGTTAAAAGAAACGTTCGGAGTGATAATTTACCAGGAACAGGTGATGGAAATAGCACGTATTCTTTCTGGATATACCCTCGCAGAAGCAGATCTGCTGAGACGTGCCATGGGTAAGAAAATTAAGGAAGAGATGGATAAACAACGTGAACTTTTCATCCAAGGGGCAACGAAGAATGGCGTTGATTATGACAGGGCAAGTTATATCTTTGACCTTGTTGCAAAATTTGCTGGTTATGGATTTAATAAATCTCACGCAGCTGCATATGCGGTTATATCTTATCAAACGGCTTACCTTAAAGCTAATTATCCGTTAGAATTTTTCACAGCCTTGATGAATCTGAATATTGATGATAGAGATAAACTGAATTTATTTTATCATGCAGCAAAGTTTAGTGGCGTTACCGTTCTTCCACCTGATATAAACAAGTCTCAAGCTGAATTCTCAATAGAGGGTGAGTGCATACGTTATGGTATTGCTGCCTTGAGGAATGTTGGTTTTTCTATAGCAGAAGGAATAGTGAACACACGTTCAAGCGCTTATAAGGACATATGGGAATTCATTCAAAATTCAGGTCATATAATAAATAAGAGGGCGCTAGAAAGCCTAATTAAATCCGGGGCATTCGATAGCGTGCATAAGAACAGAAAGCAGCTATATGAGTCAATGGACATGCTGATTTACTTTGCAAATAAAAACAAACAGGATAGGGAATCAAGTCAAGCTGCTTTGTTTGGTAGTCTTGATGTCCTCAAACCAAAATTTGAGAATGTGGAAGATTTTGATGAAGAGGAAAAATTAGAGCATGAGTTATTTTCACTAGGATTTTATTTAACTAATCATCCACTTGAAAAATTTAGAATTCTTCTGGAAAAGTTAAATATTGGGTTTATCGGAGAAAATAGAACAGCAAAAACTGCTGGGGTAATATTAAATGCACGTATGAGAACTTCAGAGCGTGGAAGGTTTGTTATACTCACACTTTCTGATCCCCATAACGTTTCTGAAATAGCATTTTATAATAATGAAATAATAGAAGGAAAAAGAGATTTATTTTCACCAGGAACATTTGTGATAATTGATCTTGAAGCTTCGGAAAATACGACAAGATTAGCAGGCAAGGATATATCTGAGTTTACAAAAAGAATCGCTTCTACAATAAAGGAATTAGTTCTCACCACTGAGTGCACGGATTCGCAAAAAGCCGCTATGGAATTAAACACAATATTGAAAGATGAAGGCAGAACCAAAATAATGCTAAAACTTCTTCTCGAAAAACATAAAGTGAGCATCTTATTACCAGGTGCATACTCAATTGCTCCTCAAGTTATTTATGAAATATCTAACTTAAGCTGGATTAAAGGCGTAGAAATTAATACAAATAACTTGCTTATATAAAAAAGCTTTATATAATGAAATATTTAATCGGTATTAAAGGAAGATATAGTGAATCTTTATGAATTTACTTTTATAGCACAACAAGGATTGTTACAGCAAGAAGTAGAGGAGATGGTCCAAGAGCTAGCTGTTTCATTGAAAAATATTAAAGCAGATGTTATTTTCCAGAAGATTAAGAGTCTTATGGAAAGGCAAAATAGTACGCTTACAAAACAAGAGTTAGAAACGCGTGCTGAAAACATTAAAGAAGGTCTAGTTGCTTACTCTGATTTCTTGGAAGATCTTACAAAAATTTTATGGGTTGAATTGGAAGAAGATCTTTCAAATTTGAAAGAAGTGAAGTCAAAAATCGATAAAGAGTTGAAAGATGACCTAAAAGATTTAGGAATAACGCAAGATTTTATAAAATTTCTAGGAGGCAGTGAGCAAATTACTAAAAGTGCGTTTATCCATAATGCAGTAAATGCTTTGAAGAGAAATATTTCAGAACATCTAATAAAGATTTTTCAAGATATTTTGAAAGATTTTAGAATAAACGGTCCAACTCAATCGAGCAAAGCATTGGAAATGCTTTTGGAAAACATTGAAGCATCAGGATTAATCAAGTATGAACATTGGGGTCTTTTGGATTTTGCATATCCAATAAATAAGATGAAGAGCGGTCATTATTGTATAATGTGCATAAGTTCTACTGCAAGCATTCTGGATGAGTTTGTGCGTAGAATGAAACTTAATGAGAACATTATTCGCCACTTGTCTGTGCAGGTTGATAAATTTTTTGAAGGTAAATCTTATATGATGAATAAACAAATTGAGGAGCAAAGCGCATAATGATGAAAAGACGAAATAGTTTTAATAATTCTTACGTATCTGTAAATAATAGGACTGGCTTTAGGCGTTCTAAAGTTTGCCCTCTTGCTACGTCTAAAGATGAAGACATAGATTATAAGAATACAGATTTATTATCCAAGTTTACCTCTGACTATGGTAGGATATTACCTAGAAGATTAACAGGCGTATGTGCAAAAAAACAAAGGAAGTTACGCTTAGCAGTCATAAGGGCACGTTTTTTAGCTCTTGTTCCTTACTGTACTAAAAAAGTTTAGGTAATTTATGTTGATAATTTTAAAGGAAAATATAAGGACTTTAGGTAAGCTTGGTGAAGTTGTCAAAGTTAAACCAGGTTATGCACGTAATTTTCTTTTTCCACAAAGAAAAGCGGTGAAAGCTACCAAGGAAAATTTAACAAAGCTAGAGGAGCAACGTTTATTACTGGAAAAAGAAAATATAAAAAGATTAAATATAGCAAAAGAGCTTGCATTGTCACTACATGATAAGTTTGTGGTATTAATAAAGCAAGCTTCAGAGGATGGTAAAATTTTTGGTTCTGTAACAACACGTGAAATTGCGAAAGTTTTACTACAAGAAGGACGTGCGATAAATCATCGTAGTTTATCTTTTGGTGGAATAAGCATCAAAAACTTGGGTGAATACCAAGTAAACGTAGAATTACATAGTGAAGTAGTAGTACCAATTACTATATACGTCGTGAAATCCGAAACAGATGCAAATGAGCTAAGGCAAGTAAAATTGCAAAATCAGAAGTCTGAGCAACAAGAGGCAGGGCAAGGTGCGAATAAAGAAGCTACTGATGGTGATGAAGCTGATTAAAGATGATCTTCCGTTATAGCCAAAAAGAAATGTCTTCCATGGCTAAGCTGGTGTCATCCCAGTGCTCCCCTCATGTCATCCCAGTGCGTGACACTGGGATCCAGTTTATTTCATCATGGACATTATTTTATGCTTCTAGAATCCGTTGTCCATTGAATAATTTGCAAATACTTTTATATCTGGATTCCAGTGTCACGCACTGGAATGACACCATTATTGGAGTAAATCAAAAATGATCCCACGCTATAGCCGTAAAGAAATGTCTGCCATGGCTAAGCTGGTGTCATTCCAGTGCTCCCCTCATGTCATCCCAGTGCGTGACACTGGGATCCAGTTTATTTCATCATGGACATTATTTTATGCTTCTAGAATCCGTTGTCCATTGAATAATTTGCAAATACTTTTATATCTGGATTCCAGTGTCACGCACTGGAATGACACCATTATTGGAATAAATCAAAAATGATTCCCCGCTATAGCCGAAAAGAAATGTCTTCTATTTGGGAGGAAAATAATAAATTTAATATATGGCTTAAAATAGAAAAATTAGCGTGTGAAGCTCAAGAAGAGTTAGGAGTGATTCCAAATAGTGTTGCTCAGAAGCTCTCTGGTGCTATTGAATTTGATATTGAACGTATCAACGAAATTGAATCCATTGTAAAACATGATGTTATAGCTTTTCTGACATATGTTGCTGAAAAAGCGGGAGTTGATGTTCGTTATCTCCACTATGGAATGACAAGTTCTGATGTTTTGGATACATGCCTTGCGATGCAGTTGAAAGAGTCATGTGATATTTTACTCGAGAATCTAAAAAATTTACTTGCAGTATTGAAAAAAAAAGCTGAGGACTATAAAGATATTGTTTGTGTTGGGCGCAGTCATGGAATGCATGCAGAACCAACAACTCTTGGATTAAAATTTGCTAGATTTTATGCTGAATTTAAACGCAATTATCAGAGATTAATTAGCGCGCAAAAAGAGATCTCAATTTGTAAAATATCAGGTGCAGTAGGTAATTTTGCAAATGTTGATCCGTTTGTTGAAGAGTATGTAGCGAAAGAAATGGGACTCATACCTGAAACCATATCGTCTCAAGTCATTCCTCGTGATAGACATGCCATGTTCTTTTTGGTTTTGGGAGTGATTGCAAGCTCAATAGAAAATATTGCAATTGAAATTCGTCATTTGCAAAGAACTGAAATCGGCGAAATTTCTGAGCATTTTTCCATTGGGCAGAAGGGAAGCTCTGCTATGCCACACAAATGTAATCCTATTTTAAGTGAAAATCTGACTGGACTCTCACGTTTAATACGCAGTTATGTTTTTCCTGCGTTAGAAAATGTTGCATTGTGGCACGAACGTGATATATCACACTCGTCTGTGGAAAGATGCATTGCTCCTGATGCTTGTATAACAATGGATTTTGCTTTAGTGCGATTAACAGATTTGATAGATAAATTGGTAATCAATAAGGAAAACATTGAAAAGAACTTAAATTCTTCAAAAGGTTTAGTTTTCTCACAGCGTGTATTGCTTGAGTTAGTAAATAGTGGTTTGGCGAGGGAAGAGGCGTATAAAATTGTTCAGAGCAATGCAATGAAAGTGAAACAAAACAACAGTGATTTTCTGGCCGAATTGAAACAAGATAAACCCTTACTTAAGGTTATTAACTCGGAAAAACTTGAATCTTTGTTTGATTTGAAATATTATACAAAGCATGTAGGTCACATATATAGCAAGGTTTTCAATTAGGCTGAGTAGCTCAGTTGGTAGAGCAGGAGGATCATAATCTCTTGGTCGGGGGTTCAAGTCCCTCCTCAGCCACTCGAACTAAACTATGTTTAGCAAGATAGTGCTATTGGTGAAGTAGTGCGACCCAGTGTCAGCTACTTGGAATGGTTACGTTCAGTTGTGTATCCACTTAGGTGTACAGTTTAGAGGACAATGGATAAGAGGTATCCGTTCAGGGGAGCGGCAAAATAAGGTAGACAAAGCAAGATAATAAAGATAATCATAGAGTGAATATGAGGTAATGTGGTAAACCTTTTAGAACTTTGCAAAAATTTACAGCAAAAAATAGAAAAGTTAGAAGCAAAGATAGAAAAACTGGAAGCAGAGATAGAAAACTTTTAAGAGCAGAAAATAAAGCTTTAAAGATAGAGAATGCTGAATTAAAGGAAAGTAAATTCAAAAAACTCATCTCTGCCTAGCTCAAAAGAACTGTACAAAATAAAAAAGGACAAGCCAAAAAGCGAAAGGAATGTTGGCGGTCAGGTTGGGCATAAAGGAAATTTTCATGCCAAAATGGAAGCGGATAAAGTAGTAAAAATAGAGTTGCCTGATACTTGCGAATGCGGAGGAGAGCTTGTAATATGCGAAAAACCTTATGTTCACCAAAAAGTTGATCTTCCGGAAATTAGGTCTTATGTAGTGGAATATCAGTTGGAACATGGCCGCTGTCGAAAATGTGGAAAAAGAAAAAGTAGCAAATTACCAGAAGGTGTTACATCAGATACATTTGGTCCAAAAGTTAAATCGATAATTGCAGCACTCAGCGGATTTTACAAAAACTCAAAGCGTGAAGTGGCTAGTATCATAAATGACATTTTTAATTTGAACATAAGTGTTGGCAGCATATCAAATAGTGAACACAGAGTTGCATCAAAATGCGAAAAAACATATGAGCAAATCGAACAAGAGATAAGTAGGAGTAAAGTTCTACATATTGATGAAACGAGCCATTATAACAAAGGTAAACTCGCTTGGTGTTGGATGTTTGCAAGCAATACGGCAAGTTTTGTAAGATTTACAGAATCAAGAGGAATGAAGGTTTTGCAAGACAGCACATTTTGCAATCGCAATAGTTTGATAGTAACTGATAGATATTCAGCCTACAACTACTTTAATGATAAGAAAAGGCAAATCTGCTGGGCTCATTTGATAAGAGATTTTGAAAGGCTGGCTCATAGCTGGAACATTGAAGTTAAGATTCTTGGCTGTTATGTAAGAGATGTCGCTACTGAATTATTTGCACTAAAAAAAGCTTTACTAAAAAATGAGATAAAGATTTGCCAAACGTGCCAGAAAGTTGCGAAAACGTACGAGGTATTACTTGAAGGAGATATTCCACCTACCTGAAGCAATTGGAGCTTCTCGAGTTGCCAAAAATATTTTGAAATCTGAAAGAATGATGTGGAAATTTTTAGATGACCCAGAAAATATTCCGCTGACAAATAACCATGTTGAACGGCAAATACGGCATTATGTCGTTTACCGTAAAAACTCATATTTTACACAATCGGAGCGAGGAACTTGAGCGGATAATCTCTCTGTATTTGACTTGGAAACAAAAGAAGTTAAACCCTTTCCAAAATCTTCTGTCTATTGTCTCCTAAGCCACTCCCCTGAACGGATACAATAAACTTTTATAGTTGTGAGAAGCTGCTAAGGATTTTTATTTAACTGCATCTTTTGCCTTATCCAATAACCCATTAATAAAACCAATTTCGCTTGGTTTATCAAGTAAATCAGATGCAATGTTAGTATATTCATTAATGACAACTGGAACTGGCGTATCACAATTAGCTAACTCACATATTGCAACACGCAAAATAGATAAACTTATAAGATTTAACCGTGAAAGGGACCAGCTTGGGTGTAAGTAAGACTCTATTATTTTATCATATTCTTCACTGCTTTTTATAACCTTATATAACAAGTTTTCTAAGAACTGATGTTCAAATTCTTCACATTCAAATATATCTTTCAACTTACTTATGTAGTCCTTAAGTTCACAATTTTCCAATTTAAAAGTGCTTTTGTTGTAACCTACAAAAATATTTGAATAAGCAATTTGTACAGCAAGAAATCTTGCCGTACTTCTTTTTATGCGCCACTTTTTATCTACTGGTTTTTCCTCCATTATTTTAATTTATTGTGTAAATCTATCATATGTAAAACAGTTGAGGCTGCATGGCCACCGACGTTCTTTTTGTTTTTGTCAGCTCTAACTAGTGCTTTATCTTTGCTGTCAGCAGTAATTACGCCCATACCAAGGGGCATTGCATAATGCATAATAACTTCATTTAAGCCTTCGATTACTCCTTTACAAACATATTGATAGTGATCGGTTTCACCGCGAATCACGCACCCAAGAGCTAAATAACCGTCATAATTAGCATT
>CAUYVT010000063.1:0-22935 GCA_963576565.1 Aspidapion aeneum
AGCCACTTTCGTTAGTTTTTGTCATAATGCGATCAAACACTCCCAATAACCTCTTTAGTAGGCTTGGAGTTAGCGAAGAGATAAGATCAACAGATACGTTATTGTTTTTGTCATCACCACTTGCTTTATAGTCTATTGAAATGATTCCCCTACTTTTCCCGCCAGTAAGAAATTTCCCAATTATAGGAATTTTTAACAAAGATTTATTAATTGAATATGCTGGTATTACCTGTCCTTCAACTTGGAATTTATAATTTCTAATGTCGAGCTTACCGCTAGTGCTAATGCCTAATTCCGCCCCTTCAAGCCAAGATTCTTCAATTTCGACAGAGCCGTCTTTGTATGAGAAAGGTACATTACATTTATAAAAGTATACACCTTCATCCTTTATAGCATTCACAATACCAGGAAGTGAAGACATCGATAATAAAGTAGTGAGTAGTGGAGCATCTTTGATATAAAAATTACTAATAGATAACATGCCATAATGTTCTTCATTTTCTCTCTGAGGAGATAGATAAAAAGAAAGTTTACCATTTTTGACTGATTTACTAATGCCTAAGGAACGCAAAAGTATACCTGCATTATCCGCATATATTTCGAGCCCTATTCCACTATATTCCGCTAGTATGTTGCTGCTATCTTCTAGAAACTGTCCTGTAAATTGACTTCCATTGCAATTACCTTTAGTACAGGTTACATTCAGCTTAGCATTTTTGATAACGATGCCTTCTTTCATAATTACATTGTCAACATTCATACTAATTTCTATATCTTTGTTTAATCCATTACTGTTTTTGCCAAGCAAGCCTAAAATATCACTCAAATTAATTTTCTCACCATAAATAGTTATGGCATTTTTTTCCTTACCTGATTCAAATTCTATACTAAAATCATTATCAGGCAATTTAAAGCTACTAGAATTTAAATATAAATTTCCATTTCCTACTCTTCCGCTGAATTTTACATCTAAATCACTTCCTACAATGTCTAATTTATCTACTAACAATTCATCGGCACCTTTTAACTTTACAGAGAACAAAACTTTATTGTGATCTTCAAAACGATTTTTCCACCCAAAATAACTTGAACGTGATTCAAGCTCTGATAAATCCATATTACCATTAACATGCCCCGTCTTATCTTGATTTATCACCGATTCTATATTTGTATTGACATAGCCACCTATATTTTCATCAAAATTAAGTATTTGAGCGGGTAAATCTCCGGTCAAATTCCAGGCAAAACTTTCATTCCTATTGCTACTTTTCAGGTCAAATAATAGCTGTGTGTTATTCACCATACCACTACCATTTAAATCTATAAAGTCACTGCCAAAACTAAGCTTAATGTCATATTTACTAAGACTTGCATTATAGATAGCTAAATTGTCAATTTCAGAATGAAAATTTGCTGAAAAGTCTACTTTTTTGTCATCAGCATTTAGATTAAAAATGCGAAAACTGAATACAGATTTTGCCATTCCACTTACTTTATCCCTTTCAACCTTCACCACATCATCCAGCTTAAATCTTATAGGCTCATATAAACCATATGCATCACTTACAGCTTGGCCATTAATGGTTAGAACTGAATTTTCCTTATTGAGAGATTTCATTTCAATATCACCACCATTAATAGTGAAATTCTGAAACTTAGCGCTATTTACAGTAATTTCAAGATCGTTATTCTTGATGATCAAATCACCCTTTAATTCTTTTACTTGCTCAAAATCTTCATCAAACTTTACGCTACCATTTTCTATATCAGCAACAATTACAATGTCTGACAGATCGTCATCAACCAAATTGTTAATTTTGCCATTGAAACTTACAATGGTATTTAAAACATCCCCATCAATATTATCACAATACCAGCTTTTAAATTTACTATTCACTACACCATCTGGTACATAAGTACATAAATCCTTTGCAGCAAACTTACTAATATTAATTCTAAGCAAAGCATGACTTGTACTAAAGTTCATCTTGCCTATCAAAGAGAGATACGTGTCATTTAATTTAAAGTGGAAGTTTTTTACACTAATAATTCCATCACTATATGTTAAATTTATATTTACATTAGTTAAGGCCAAATTTTTGTTCAAATAATTTTCTGTATTCAATACGTATATATTTCCATCTACAATTTCATCCTTTTTATTAATTTTCACTGAGAAGCTTCCTTTGAATCCTATATTTTTGTCCAAATTGTAGCTTTTAACTAATGTAGAAAACTTGTTCAATAGTCCCAATTTTAGATCATAAAATGTCCCGTACACATTTAGCAAATTGTTGCGATTTTTTATCGTAATTGATAAATCATCCAAAAATCCCTTTCCATCTTTTGTATTCACATGAATATCTAAAACATTAAAATCTTCCCCCTTCCCTATATATAATTTATCAATAAAAAATTCATCTTCTGTGCTTTTATCAATAGCGATGTTAGTAAATTCAATTTTTGAATCCGCACTTAAGTCAAAAAAAAATTCCCTTATTGTTTTTACTGAGTTTTGCAGATTAAAATTTACTGCTTTAAAGTCAGCTTCTTTCTGATTGATACATACATGCACATTATCAGCTGAAACCTGAGAGAGATTTGTGCTAGCTTTAAATAAGGAACTTAACTTAAAATGTACAAAAAGCTCAGGAACTTTTATAGTAAAATTAGGGTTTGCTATTGCCAAATCTGTAATGACTAAATACGGATCTTTGCCATCTTTCTGCCAAACAACTGAGGTATTCTCCATATTAACGCTTGAGCCAACAAATATTTTTGATATTTTATGTTTAACATAAAAATTAATATAATTAATATTGATTTCTAAAGGCTTTAAAAAAATAAAGAAGCACAATATGAACAATAAAGCTATGGAAAATAATATAGTAATTTTTTTAAGCATCGATTATTGCTTTTCTTGCTAAACTATCAGCCTCCTCATTATACTTATCGCCACTGTGTGCTTTAACCCACTTCCAGTCAATTTCGTGTTGTGAAGCAACGTTGTCTAGCTCTTTCCACAATTCCATATTTTTTACTGATTTTTTATTACTTGTTTTCCAGCCATTCATTTTCCACTTATTTATCCATTCTGTTATGCCATGCTTAACATAAAGACTATCCGTATATAAATTAATACTACAAGAAAATTTCAATACTTTCAGCCCATTGATCACCGCTGTTAACTCCATTTTATTGTTTGTGGTATTTTCTTCTCTACCATAAATGTCTTTTCTATAATCTTGAAATAATATGATAGCTGCCCATCCTCCCGCTCCAGGGTTACCAGAACACGCCCCATCCGTGTATATTATCACTTCTTTTTTACTCATCTTTGTTTATATCGGTTAACAAAGTATATAGTTGCTTTTATGAAAGCACAATTTCTAAAGGTAGTTTAAGCTGCACCTTTAAATTTTATTATAGAAACAAAAAAAAGTGTGACAACGAGCATTACCAAAAGGAAAAGTAAAAAATAGTTTTTATGCTTCTGCCGTTCTTTCATAACTAAAATAAATCAATAGAACAAAAAATAATACTGGCGAATAGGGAAAATAGATAAGAAATTGAATAAGAAAACATTTGTTTCTGTGAGTTGTGGTTCTTGAATCTGAGAATTGATATAGCGTACCAAATAAAGATGCAACCTGCAAAAATTGCCATGCTTAGATAAAGTAAAGCCTTTTTCAAAAATAGAGCTGGAAGCAAGCTGGTTAATACCAGCAACACACTATAAATTAATATATATTTTCTTGTTTTTTTCGGACCATAAACAATATTGAACATTGGAATCGATGCTCTTGCATAGTCTTCGGACTTATTTAAAGATAGGGCCCAAAAGTGTGGTGGAGTCCACATAAAAATTACTAAAAATAAAATGAAACTTTCCCAACTTACAGAATTAGTCACAGCTGCCCAGCCAATCATTGGAGGAAAAGCACCTGCTGCACCACCGATAACGATATTCTGCGGAGTACGCCTTTTTAGCCAAATTGTATATACGAAAACGTAAAATAATATGCTAACTGCAAGCAAAGCAGCAGAAATATAGTTTACTGCTATTGCCATGATAAATACTGACAATATTCCAAGAATTATACCAAATTCAAGCGCGCTTTCTGCAGAAATTCTACCTGAGGGTATAGGGCGGTTTTTTGTCCTTTCCATGAGCAGATCTATGTCTCTGTCATACCACATATTTATAGCACCTGCAGATCCTGAGCCAAGAGCAACACATATAAGAGATATTAGTGCTAGAAAAGGGTGCATACTACCTGGTGCAGTAACCATACCAGCAACTGCAGTAAATACCACAAGATACATTATCCTTGGCTTCAGCAAACGCCAAAAATCCAGTATTGTTGATTCAACATTTAGCAAAACACTTGTGTACATTCTATTTTATCACTGGTGGTTTTTCGAAAGTATGAAAAGGCGGTGGTGAAGATACCGTCCATTCCAAGGTGTCACCTTCCCAAGGATTATCTCCAACTTTCTTGCCCCATTTAAAGAGATGTATAACTATAAACACAAAAAACATAACTGAAACAAAGGACATATATGAGCCAATTGAGGATATATAATTCCAAGGGATAAACGCATCAGGATAATCGGGTATACGCCTTGGCATACCAGCTAATCCCAAGAAATGTTGAGGTAAAAAAGTGATATTGGTGCTAATAAAAGTAAGCCAAAAGTGGATTTGACCTAAGCGCTCATTATATTGTTTACCCGACATTTTACCAATCCAATAATAAAAGCCAGCAAAAGTTCCAAATAATACAGCAAGTGACATGACATAATGGAAGTGAGCAACAACATAATAGGTGTCGTGCAGGAGCTTATCTATTCCACCATGAGAAAGAATTATTCCCGTTATGCCACCGCCAACAAACATAAAAATAAAACCTAGTGCAAATAGCATAGGGGTTTTAAACTCAATTGCTCCGCCCCACATAGTTGCAATCCAGCTAAAGACTTTTACACCAGTTATAACACCGATAAAAATTGTGGTAGTGCTAAAAAATGCAGCAGCGTCAGCACTAAGCCCAACAGTGAACATATGATGAGCCCAAACCATAAAGCCAAATACTGCTATACCTATCATTACATAAACCATCCCTATGTAACCAAATACAGGTCTGTGAGAAAAAGTTGATACAACCTGACTTATGATGCCAAATGCAGGAAAAATAATTACGTAAACTTCTGGATGACCAAAAAACCAAAATAGATGTTGAAATAACACAGGATCGCCACCACCGGCAGGATCAAAAAAGGAAGTACCAACATTGCGATCAGTAAGAAGCATAGTTATAGCACCGGCAAGCACTGGTAAGGCAACAATCAACATAAATGCTGTTAACAAGACAGACCAAACAAACAGTGGCATCTTAGTTAATGACATTCCTTTTGCGCGCATGTTAAATATAGTAACTATAAAGTTGATCGCCCCAACAATTGACGACATACCAGCAACATGAAGTGCAAGTATAGCAATGTCGACTCCTGCACTTGGATGGGACATTACCTGTGATAAAGGTGGATATAAAGTCCAACCTGTACCTGGACCTTCACCAATAAACACTGAGAGAATGAGCAAAATAAAAGATGACACTAATAACCAAAAACTTAAATTATTCATACGAGGAAATGCCATATCTGGTGCGCCAATCATGAGAGGTACAAACCAGTTACCAAATCCTCCCATGAGGGCTGGCATTATCATAAAAAACACCATTATCAACGCATGCCCTGTAACCATTACGTTATATAATTGATAATTATTGTTAAGTATATTAATGTGCATTAGCTGAGTGCGAATAATCACCGATAATAATCCACCAATAATTCCAGCTAATATGGAAAAAATAATGTACAATGTCCCTATGTCTTTATGATTAGTGGAAAATAACCAACGCTTTATGCCCTTTGGTACGTCACTCATATCTATACTCCAAATTTAACTCACTAATTTTCTATTTTCAATCCACTTATTAAAATCTTCTTTGCTTACTGCTTCAACAACAATTGGCATAAATCCATGGCCTTGACCACACAATTCGTAGCACTGCCCGTAATAAACACCAGGCTTTTTGATATTAAACCACGCCTCATTCAGCCTACCTGGTATCGCATCAATTTTTACACCGAAAGCTGGTACTCCCCAGCTGTGTATCACATCTCCTGCTGTAACTTGTAAACGAACGTTAGCATTAACGGGTAAAACGATGTTGTTATCAACAGAGAATAGCTTTAAATCTCCTTCGATAAAGTCTTCTTTTCCCTTAATATAACTATCAAATGACACACCTTGATATTCTGGATATTGGTAGCTCCAATACCATTGATGGCCAATAATTTTCAGTGTTATATCAGCTTTCGGTATTTCTTCCTGTAGCTTCAGTAATTTAGCGTTTTCAAAGGCTAATATTCCAACAATAATCGTTGGTATAACAAACCAAACAATTTCTAAAAGGACATTGTGGTTAGTTTGGCTTACGTTTGCCACTTTGCTTTTACGAAAGCGAAATACTACATAAGCAAGCAGCGCCCACACAAAAAGCATTATTGCAACCATCACAACCATTACAAACGAATGTGACCTAACTACAGCCTCCATTACTTCAGTTGCAGGAGCAGGAAATCCAAATTGCCAGGAAGTAGGAGCAGAGGCAACAGATATATTTGAGTAAAATATTATCAATAGTGCAAATAACTTCACCATATCTTTTGTTTGTTTGCTATAAAACTAAATGATATACTGTATAATAGTATATATAAACTTACTATGCAAATAGAGATTAGTGATGGTTAATAATTTTTTAGCATTCAACAAGTATAATAGTACAATACTAATTTGAGTAAAAAAGCATTTACATAAATCTATTGTAAGTAAAAATATTATAATATTTTAAATTAAGTATTTACTTTAAGTAAATTCTATAATAAGTTTAATAGTGTCTGTTACTGCTAATAACCCTCTAGCCTCACACCTAAAAGCAGTAACAGACACTATTAAACTTTATGACAAGTTTATAATCTGTAAGATCAAAATCTTACAAGTTTCTTTATTTTATTATACATTGCAGTTTGTTAATTAACTTTTAATGCCTATGGTAGCATTTACAGCTTGAACCAAAGGTTTACGCATTATAGAAAATAATTATAAAAAAATACATTATATTTGTATACCATACAAACTTTTTTCATTCTGCATAGCTGAGTTACTAGATTCTGTAAACGAAATCTTTAGAGAAGCCAAATGGGCAAAGTTTCATGAAGGTCTTTCGCCAAAACAAGGCAAAATACGCTAAAATTCCTGATTTGACAAAAAAATATTCAATTATGGACGTTTTATAAATATGTTCATCTTCTCTCCTATTACATTTTTGCCCACAGAACCTAGAAAATTTTGGAATTTATATGCATAATTAGACAAGTAGTTTTTAACACATAACTCAAAAGACGGCGTGGTGTATGTTGCAAAGAGTTAGGGAATCATGGACAATTGAAAATGTTATGTTTCTAGGTATCCGTTCAGGGGAGTGGCTTAGGAGACAATAGACAGAAGATTTTGGAAAGGGTTTAACTTCTTTTGTTTCCAAGTCAAATACAGAGAGATTATCCGTTCAAGGAATGCATTTCCTCGCTTCGATTGTGTAAAATATGAATTTTTGCGATAAACGACATAGTGTCGTATCTGTTGCTCAGCATGGTTGTTTGTCATTGGAATATTTTCTAGATCATTCAAAGGAGAGTAGACCGGCGGAACTTCCCCACCAGTCTCCATAAGTGTTGAAAGTATCAAAAATGGCGTGATATAAGATGATCGACAACATGTAAATTACCTCCTGATAGTAAAACAATTGAGCGTATAAAAGAATCATTAAGATCTAGTGTAAATTGCAATAATGCCATTTTAAATCCATGTAAATTGTTTTTAATTTTATAAACGAGAAACAGCAGGGCTGTAATAATAATCATATAAATATATACTTTCATTCCGTTCATGCTATGGCTCAAAAAGTGTTTATATCCAAGGTTTTGCTTTATAAATTTGAAGAATACTTCTATGTCCCACCTTCGCCTATACGCCTGTGCAACATCATAAGCAGGCATCGTAAACAAGTTAGTTAAAAACCATATTTCATTTCCTGCCTTGTTTTTGATTTTTATCAAACGTAAGTTATGCTTTTCTGCAATTTTGCCCTGTGCGCGATAAAGATTAACTATTATATCTTCTAAAATTTCTGATCCATCTTGCTGTTGTCCTTGAATAACTTTACTCCTACTTACAACATCATGCTTTCTGCTTGTTTCAACTCTTGTTATAAATTTGTATTCCTTCTCATCAAACTCAGCAAAAGTTCCAACCTTTCTGATTCCCCTATCAAATAGCAAAATATCCTCTTTTTTAACTTTTGCTTCGTTGATTGCCCTTACCAGTGCTATGTCTTCACTACCTTCTTCTTGCCCTTTACAAAACCTTATACTTGTTGGCAATTGTCCTTTTAATCCCAGACTTACTTTGACTTATTACTTTGGTTACCTAACTTTAGTCCATCTTTTATAAGATACCCTGATAAATTTATGATTGTTGAATCAAATCTATGTAAATCATGTGACGTTTTTTTGGGCAACAATTTTTCAACTTTGTTTATCAGATCAATATATACTCCCTTAAAATAATCAGAACTTTTAACCTTTTCGACAAGCCACTTTATGTGACTGTACTTTTGTCATCATTTTTATCTATCACACACCTGTTTATTACCATTGCTAATGCTCTTAAGCTTGTTTTCTGACCCATTAATATTAACTTCATTAAGCCTTTAAATATGATTTTGCCCACTAACTTAGTATTGCATTTATCTATCTCACTTAATTTTCCTAGCCTTTCCAAATCCTTGTCTTTAATTAAGCTTAATATGCCTTCTATTTGATCCATTATTGCCTCCATTTTTCTGCAATAATAGCTCTTTATATCCT
Source organism: Aspidapion aeneum (assembly GCA_963576565.1). Lineage (NCBI taxonomy): Eukaryota > Metazoa > Arthropoda > Insecta > Coleoptera > Brentidae > Aspidapion > Aspidapion aeneum. Next base: position 8,995 of record CAUYVT010000063.1, read on the forward strand.
TTTTGTATTACTTTCAACACTTATGGGTTTAGCTCCCACTGAACATACACGCCTTTTCTGGACGCACTTTAAGGTTTCTTGAAGTGTAGCCATAATTCATTATTAATAATTTCAAGCTCACCTTCATACGATGCTCTTGTTTTTGAATTAGCATTTTGGAGGTTAGATATTGGATAATCTCCTGTTGGTTTGATATTTGTTTTAGGTGGATTAACCACAGGTTTTTTAGGTTCATCTGGTATTGTTGTTGGTTGATTAGGAGTATGTGTTTTAATAGGTTTATCATCTGGAGTTTCTGGTTCTGAAGACTTCCCTCGCTGTGATGTATCCTTGTGATCAGCATTTGCATTATCACCAAACAACCACTTCCAACCTGATGAAATTTTTCTTGCAATTCATGAAATTCCTGTGTGATCAGCAATCCACTTAAAAAACTTTTTTATTTTTTCCCACATATTTTACTCCTATAATTAATAATAAATTAACTCGATTATTACATATAAAGTCTAACCTGTCAATTCTTTTCCTGTGGAGAGAAAATATATGGTATAAAAAGAAGTAAAAAGGTTTTGAAGCTGGTGCTGCGGAAGTTTTTAGTACTTGCTCGCAACTTTCAACAGTTTAATAGCACTGGTGTTTACAACCTCTCCGCCGACACGCTTAGTGACAAAGAACCTCACATAAGGTTTATTCGTATAAGGGTCTCTTAATATTCTCATTCCTTGTATATTTACAAAAGTACATTCGCAGTCGAAATAGCAACTTACAATGCTATTTGCTATTTCCACAGCTTTATTAGTATTTTTAGCACAGAGATTAACCTTTGTACCATCAAGCAAAAAATCTAAAATCATCCACTCAGGTTTATGACCATGAACAACTTTGTTTGAATTAAGCAGTAAATCCATGTCACTTCCTCGACGTACAAACATATATATCCGATCTTGATGATGGAAAAAACCCTGCAACTGGTCATCATCCTTAAGTATCTGCTCTACGGCTTCTTGTGACATAAATTCCTTAAATGAAGTATTTATTTGTCTTGGTGATTTCTGTAGAGCAAATGATACGAAACCTTTCTTTTGTACTTTATCAAAGTGATAGACAGATTTTAGAAGTTCACAATTTATGTGAAACAGTAAAAACAATAAGGATCTTTTATCATACTTAGTATTATTTTTTATCAGGTACGATCTCATTAACTCTTGAGTGAGGGCAAATCTTGCTACTTCACTAACTGTAGCTTCAAGTTTTGTACGATCAAAGTGGCTAATGAGATAATAGTTAAAAAGAGAGTCAGAGTAACCGGTAAGTATCTTACGTTTTTGTTGAGTGGATCTATCGTCATAATCTCCGTCCTGAAAAAGGTGTCCATTTAAATGATTTTTAAAGCAATGCTGAAAAATGATGCTCAGTTGTTTACCAGAAAGGGAATCTAACCAAGATTGACGTATATTAGAATCCTGAAAACGATCTAATAAAAGGTTAACAGGAACTTCTAAATCGCTTTCCCAAAATTCATGGCTTGGATGAACATTCATATTACATAAAATAAGCTATATTATACATAATATGACAATTCAAGCAAAGATTTTTTGGACATAATTTTTTCAAATCTTGTATATTTAATTAGGGAGAATTTGTGTAAACTAGATAGCTTTCTTAAATAAGGTGTGCATTGGTTTAGTTTAATAGAAGTCTCCTAACCTATAAAAAAATTCACAGGAAGAAAAACATGCAAAAAGGGGATTTAACTATTTATTGCCGTTATGAACCTCACAGATTGGCGGGTACATATTTGGCAAATGCTTATGAACAATTATTGAAATATAAAATAAAGGAGGTAGAAGAAAATGGTAACGGTAAGCTTGTATGCAAGAGTTTCATCAAGACAACAGGCACAGGAGAATACAATAGAGAGTCAGATTGTAGAGTTGGAGCGTCGCATTGGTAGTGATGGACATGAGTTATTAGATGAGCACAGGTTTGTTGATAATGGCTACAGTGGATCAAACTTAGAACGTCCTGGCTTAGAAAATTTACGTGATAGAGTAGCAGAAGGTAGGATTGATAAGATATATATTCATTCACCTGATCGGCTATCACGTAAATCTGCATACCAAGCGCTCTTACTCGAAGAGTTTAGAAAAGCAGGGTCAGAGGTTATTTTCTTAAATCATAAATTTGAGGATAACCCAGAATCTAATATGTTTTTAGGAATTCAAGGATTAGTAGCAGAGTATGAACGTGCAAAGATTATGGAACGTAATCGCAGAGGAAAACTCCATGCAGCTAAAACTGGCCGTATAAGCGTAATGAGTAATGCACCTTATGGTTATCGCTACATAGCAAAACATGTAGGTGAAGGAAGTGCTCAGTTTGAAATTAATCAAGAAGAAGCAGATGTAGTGCACAAAATATTTAATTGGGTTGGTCAAGAAAGAGTAAGCATCAATGAAGTTGTACGTAGACTTAGTGAGATACCGGTAATAACACAAACAGGAAAAGAACGTTGGAAAAGAAGTACTATCTGGAAAATGTTAAGAAATCCTGCTTATATAGGACGAGCAGCTTATGGTAAAACTAAAGCATGCTCGAAACCACAAGTAAGGAAATCCAAAAAAGGGACTTATGGTAAACTAAAAAATGGTCATTTTAGTAATGATAAAGAGAACTGGGTTTATGTTCCAGTGCCAAGAATAATCAATGATAATTTATTTGATTCAGTGCAAGTACAGCTAACTGAAAATAGACAAAGGGCAAGAGCCAGGGAAAGAAAAGAAACGTTTTTGTTGCGGAGTTTAATGGTATGTCAGCGTTGTCAATATGCCTATCACGGTGCAATGTGTACTAACAATAGAAATAAGTTAATATATTACTACTACCGTTGTTCTGGCTCCAGGTTTAATGGCAACAGAGTATGTGACAACAAATCAATACGTACTGATGTACTCGATACAGTTATATGGGAAGAAGTTAAGAGTATATTAAAAGAGCCAAATAGGATTGCAAATGAATATCAACGTAGATTGTCAGAGAGCAAAAAACCTTTACATAATCAAACACGTGAAAAGCAAGAAAGTAAGCTAAGATTAAGTATCAAAAAATTTATAGATAGCTATGCCAAAGGGTTTATAAGCCAAGAAGAATTTGAGCCAAGAATTACAACAATGAAACAGCATTTGAAAGAAATTGAGGAGGAAAAAGAAAAAGTACTTGATCAAGAGAAATTACAACAAGAATTGAGCCTTGTTACAGATAGCTTGAAAAACTTTTCCTCAAGTGTTGAATCAAAGCTTGATCAAGTAGATTGGCAGACTAAGCAAAATATTATTAGAATGTTAATTCATCAAATTGAAATCAACCATAACCACTTGTATATAGTATTTCGAATAAAAAGTCTTGCAAATTTTGATCAAAATAGCCATAATAGAATTATGCAATGTTGTACTAGTCGTACAGACACTGGGATCCAGAAAAATTGATTGTAATACCAAATCTCAATGGTAATTAGACAAATGAAAAAGAACGCTTTCTGCCTATAGCTAGAGGTTCAAGCGAATTTATCGTATGTCCTATTTGTCTTCCCAATAACGAAGTTTGGTATAAACAAACGACTATATAACATTTTCAATAAAATTACAAAAAAGCTGGATTCCAGTGTCACGCACTGGAATGACATCATTTATTATGCAACATCGTGTCACATTGCAATGTTCGTACAGTTGTGGAATGAATCGCGGTATGACGTAGGGAAACCTTTCTTGGGTTAGCTATAGCAGACTGAAAATGGGAAGTTTGTTGTAAGTGCAGCACTATAATTCCTCCACAGATAAGAGAATTTTAATAAATATATACAAGACTGCTGAAGTTTTGTTCATGAGGGGAGGGGAGTAATGAGCAATTTGTTTAACAAAGCTAACACATTTTATTTTGTAGCTAGTTCCTTAGCTACTCTTACGTTACTTACATCTTTAGCGCTTACTGTAACTTCTAATGTACCTCTTCCTCTAATTCTTGCTTTAGCTGCATTATCTGTTTTGGTGCTTGCACTTTTATATAAGATAATTCGTAATAATAAAGAAATGGAAGCTGAGAAAAATAAATTCGCTCGAAAAGAGCAAGAGTTGGAAAATAAAATAACTCTAGGAAAGGAAGCTAATAATGCTACAACAAAAGGTGAAATGGAAAAGCTAATTGATCGTGCTGCAAAAAAAGATGAAGTGGAAAAGCTAATTAGTAGTTTCACGACAAAATTAGATGAAATTTCAAAGCAAGCTAATAATGCTACAACAAAAGGTGAAATGGAAAAGCTAATTGGTAGTCTCATAACAAAAGAGGAATTGGAAGAAAGGCTTGGTAGTCTCATAAAGAAAGTTGAAGTAAAAGAAGAGCTGCGGATGAAGTTTTATGGAAAAGATGAAGAAAGAGGAAAGATAACATTGAATGATGTTATACTTACAAACGATATAAAACAAAAGTTGATAAGGATTTATGAACCAAATGCTCTAGAAAAAGGAGAAGGATACATTTTGTATGGTTCACCAGGAACTGGTAAGACTATGACTGCTAAGGCGATTGCAAGTGAAACTAGATTAAAATCTACATTTATAAGTGTTTCTGGATCTGATTTGCTTAATGTGTCAAATATAAATAAGGTTTTTGAGAAAGCAAAAAAAAACACTCCTTGTATAGTTTTTATAGATGAAATTGATAGCGTTGGCAAAATACGCAGTGATAATAATAATGTAGAATCTTTAAATAGTTTATTAGCTAAATTGGATGGATTTGAATCTAGAAAAGGTGTGACGGTGATTGCTGCAACTAATCGTATAAATGTTTTAGATGATGCACTTATTAGGGGTGGTCGTTTGTCTACACACATTAAGATTCCTACATTAGACACAGACACACGTAAAAAAATAATAAATGAGTATTGTCAGAGGAAAAATTTGCAAGGTACGTCTACTGACACAATTTTACACAATACTGATGAGAATTTTTCACCAGCAAATCTGATTGGTTTATTAGAGGAAATAGAAGATTGTACAAATAAAAAAGCACCTGACAGAACTAGGACTGCGGTTATTTGTCGAAATTTTAAGAAGACTCATAATATTGAAGAGATATCGAATAAGCAGGCTAACGGGAAAATTGAAAGTTCTAGAGAAGGATCACGGCAAACATCAACTCCAAAAGGACTGCCATTAAGCAAGCTGAGTGAAGTTTCACAGCTAGAAGATTTTGGATATTCCAGTAGATGTTCTACCCCGATCAAATTGCCAAATCACTATTGACAGAATCTTATGAACGTAATCAGAGTGAAAGTATTTGCAAAACACAACAATTAGTCTTATTATAAAATAAATCATGCAAGGAAGTATACAATGAACCCAATAATATGTGCACTGGATACAGAAGACTTAAATAAGGCTATTTCTCTAGCTAATACTCTGCGTGGTAAAGTTGGTATGGTAAAACTTGGGTTAGAATTTTTTGCTGCTCATGGTCTCTCTGGAGTGCAAGAAGTTGCAAAATGCAATGTACCAATTTTTTTAGATCTGAAATTGCATGACATTCCAAACACTGTAGCTAAAACAGTTGAAGTAATAAAAGTTCTGAACGTTGAAATGTTAACTCTGCACATCAGCGGTGGAACAAAAATGCTTAAAGAAGCGCTAAATGTAGTGCAAGGCACAAAGATAAAGCTGATTGGAGTGACAGTGCTAACTAGTATGAGCAATGAGGATTTAAACGAGCTTGGAGTAGCAAGAGAGGTAAAATCACAGGTAATTTTGCTTGCAAAGCTTGCAAAAAAGATTAGACTCCATGGAATAGTCTGTTCTGCATTGGAAGCTCAAGAAGTGCGCCGAGAATGCGGTAAAGACTTTAAAATTATTACTCCAGGAATTCGTATAGATCCAGGTCATGACGACCAAAAAAGAACAGCAACACCAAGAGAAGCAATAAATTTAGGAGCTGATTATATCGTCATTGGCAGACCCATTACAAAAACTGCAAGTAGTGCAGAATTAATATTGAAATCCCTTACTAATTAAAGCAGACAAAAAAAAGTGCTTGACACAAAAAAACGAACGTTATATGATGTTATTACCTTTCGTTTTACCTCGCTTAATTTAATTACTGAATTAAGCCTACAGTACTAGGCGTGGCACAAAGTGCCACGCTATTTTTCGATTTATATTTTCAATAGATAAAAAATGATGCCATTCCAGCGCGTGGCGTTGGAATCCAGTTTTCCATCCAAGACGGCAGTGCCCTCTTTTTGTCATTCCAGTGCTTGACACTGGAATGACATCGTTTGCTATGTACCATATTGCAATATTCGTACAACTGTGGAAAACATCTATGGATGCCATTCCTATTACCTTATTTCCATTCTAATTTCATTTTCAAAGGAGGCTATTATGTCACTTACCGATATCGCTCACCGTATCAATGAACTCGCTTCATCATGGGAGCAATTTAAATTAATAAATGATCGCAAATTAAAAGAAATTGAGAGCAAAGGGCGTGCTGATTCTGCAACGATTGAGCAGCTATGCAAGGTAAATAATGCCATTGATAGTTGCAAAGAGCGTTTAGACTTGATCGAAACTGCAGCTCAACGTCCAGAAGTAAATACAGATTTTAGCACAAGTGATAAATATTTTTCTGATTATATCCGCAAGGGAATGGAAAGCGGTTTATCACACAAAACCCTCAGTGGAGATGATAATGATATCGGAGGGTATCTAATTACTCCGCATATTGTAAAACGCATAAACAAGCGCGTAACTGATTCGTCCCCAATGCGGCAAATATGCTCCAATCAAAGAATCTCTACTGAAACATTGGATTACATTATAGAAGATTTTGACCGTGCCGGTGCAGGTTGGAGCAGTGAAACAGTAGATGATGATGACGGTGGCAATAAATCTAAGTATGATTTTGCAAAAGATACGGACACACCTAAAATCCAAAAAATTTCCATAACAACTTACGAGTTATATGCTCAACCACAGATATCACAAAAGTTACTCGATGATGCGTTTGTTGATGTTGAGAGTTGGCTGGTAGAAAAGATTGCCGAGACTTTTAGTAAGGAAGAAAGCGAAGCCTTCATTAAAGGTGAGGGCACTTTTCAACCTAAAGGGATTTTAACTTATGAAAATGGAAACAGTTATAATAAAATAGAGCAAGTTAAAACTGAAAAATTAGATAGCGATTCAATAATGATATTGTACTATTCTCTAAATGAGTATTACTCTAGAAATGCGTCATTTTTGATGAACAGGAGTACGTTGAAGAATGTTAGGCTACTAAAAGCTCAAACAGGTCAATATCTTTGGCAACCAAGTTTGTCGCTTGAAGCTCCAGATACCTTAATGGGAATACCAGTATATCAATCTGCCGATATGCCACCGGTGCCAAACAATCAGCTACCGGTAATTGCGATGGCAGATTTCAAACAAGCTTATAAGATTGTAGATAACAGAGCAGTTGTGTTAAAAGTCAATAGAAAAATGAAAAATATCAAAGAAATTTAGCCCGTTAAATATAATGTGCTCTTCAATGTATTTTTACATAATATAAGCTATAACTCTTAATTGATGTAGCTGTGTATAAGTACTTATAGTTTATGTGGGCGTACTTATACACAGCTACACTAACTTACTAGAGAAGTAGACTTAGGGCTATATTCCTCAGTGAACACTCTACCGTCTCTTACCAAGGAGTTAGCAAGTAAAAGTAACTTTCTCATAGCAGCGGTAGAAGCAACTTTATATGGTTTTTTATATTGATTATACAACCTATCAAAAAAAGTTTTTATGTAAGAATTCCATTCCCGCGCACTAAGAATACACATATACAAAACTGTTCTAATTTGTGACCTACCGCCTTGAATACACCTTTTTCCTTTACTAAAACCACTGTCTCGATTAAAAGGTGCAACCCCGGCAAGGCTGGATATTTGCTTTTCTTGAAGCGTCCCTAGTTCTGGTAGATAACAAATCATAGTAATAGCTGTGATTTTACTTGCACCTGGTATACTAGTTATTGATATGTATTTTCTTTTAAGCTCTTGACTTTGATCAATCAACTCCATCATCTCATCTTCTAAGGCTTGGATTTGATTTTGTAAAATGGCAAGTAGCTCTTCCATTTGTTTTATTATGGATATATCAGTTACCTGGTAAGCTTGGGTTTTTTGTATTTTTGCTATTTCTACAAGTTGATTTCTACGAGATAGCTTTTGCCTCAAACAATCAACATTACTAACTTTTAAAGGAGTAACACGCATATCTGTATTATTAATATAACGTGAGATGATACTACAGTCTATTTTATCGGTTTTAGTAGCAACGCCAAGGCTTTTTGCATAATCTCTAACCCATCTAGGTTGAATAACATATACCTCAAAACCATTGCTTAGTAAAGTATAGGCACATAATTTTTCATATCCACCTGTTGCTTCAAGACCAACTTTGCTTACATTATGCAAACGTAAAAAGTCGAGTATTTGATCAATAGCTTGCACGTTATTTTCAAATACTTTATGATATCCAAGTGGATGGATATGAATATCAAGTTTAGCTTTGCTAACATCAATGCCAGCAATAATATTTGATGAATTCATAATTCCTCCGTAAATGTTGATAAACAATATATACTGTATTTTCCACCCTTATATACGAGTCTAAAAACTCAATCAGTTGTTCGGAACTTCAGTATAAACCAGAGAAGAAAACCTTGCTATACTACGGTCCTTATGACCAAGACTGGACACGGTTCCTCTTCTCTGTATGTCTTTACATTACTACTTTGTAGTACTTATAAAAACCTATTTTTAACATATAAGCTGATGTCAAGTACTTCATATGAAGCTGAATTTATGAGAGAAGCAGTACAGAATTTTGAAATTGAAGGTTTTGAGCCAGGTGAAAGGCTTAAGGAGGTAAAGTTTGATGGTGTTGTCATTCAGCCTACTGCATAAGAGGTAAAAAAATATGCTCACAACTAACAACCAGGGAAAATTAAAGGGAAAGATAAAAATCCCAGCAAATATCCAGCAGGTACTAAATTAGTACAGTTTTACGGGGATAAAGGAAGCTATGGAGAAGCAACGTATACTGGTAAAAAAACAATTACCATAGAGGAAAGAAGAAGAGTTATCGCAGCAAGAAGAGTTGATCCTTTAGCGCAAACATTTACTCTAAATGAAAGTAGGCACATAGAAGGCGTGGAGCTATGGTTTGTAAATAAAGGCAAAAAACGTGTTGTTGTGCAGATTAGAGAAACAGCAGTGGGAATGCCCTCGCAAACTGTCATTGCTGAAAGTTATATTGAGCCGAAAGATATAAAAGTAGATGGCACAGCAACACGTATAGAATGGCCACCAGTGTTTTGCCATGCAGGACAAGAGTATGCAATAGTACTGCTTACTGATGATCCTTGTACTGAAATAAAGGTAGCAGAGCTTGGCAAATATGATGCAGTAAATAGCCGTTGGGTAACAAGTCAGCCATATCAAGTAGGAGTATTACTTTCATCTAGCAATGCAAGCACCTGGACTCCACATCAAAATTTAGATTTAACGTTTCGACTACTAGCTGCAAAATTTAGCGAAAATTCTCACGTTATTGATCTTGGCAAAGTTACAGCAACCAATACTTCAGATTTAATTGTTTTGACAAACGTCGAAAAAGTAGCATTTGATACCAATGTAGAATTTATCTTAATAGATGAAGAGGGAAAAGAAAATTTTCTATCTGATAACTTGCCGCTCGCGCTGCGTGAAAGACTATCTGGAGAGTTAACAGTAAAGGCAAATTTAAAAGGGTCAAAAGAAAGAAGTCCTGTTCTCTATCCTGGGTTACAGCTAGTTCTAGGTAATCTTTCAGAGTCTGGAGATTATGTTACAAGAAGCATTACAGCAGGAGCTAACACTAAAATTACCATAACGTATGATGCGCTAATACCTGGCACTGCAGATGTAAAAGCATATGTAGAACAAAGCGCCAAAGGATGGCAATTAGTAAATTTAACATCAGGAAAACCAATAGGGGAAAATTGGGTAGAGAGAACTCATGTGCTATCAAACTTTAACGCCAATGAGACAAGGATAAAATTGGTTTTAAGTGGAACAGTTGTCTATCGGCCAAAAGTCAAAAATCTACGAATCATTGTCACGTAGCAGAATGTCAGATGATAAAACAAGCAGAGGATATCCTTTGCCACACCCAGAGAATATTGCAGTGGAAGATGTAGTACGTATTCGCAAAGCGATAGAAAAAATAGATGAAGATATGAGTGAGAGAGAAAATGAACTTAAGAGTAATTTTGAGCGGTTTAACTTTGAAACTTTTTTAAATTTTTGGGAATGAAAGAAGCAATAGAAGTATTACACCAAAGGATAAAGGATTTAGCAGTAAGTAGCACACCTGATCAACTGGCATATCTTGCAAAATCACTGGAATTGATAGCAGATAAAAAAGCTATTTCTGACATTGTGCAAATGACTGAAGTAAAAGGAATAATTGATGCACTACAAAAAAGACTTAAGGATTTAGCAGCAAATAGTACACCAGATCAGCTTGCATATCTTGCTAAAGCATTGGAATCAATAGTCGACAAAAGTGCGGTTTCTGAAATTGTGCAGATGACTGATGGTAAGCTAAAAGAACTTCTTGATAGTGCAAAAAAACACCTAAATGATATAAACAGCAATAAAACAAACTCAATATCAGCAATAACTGCAGTAAAAACAGAGTCTGTTAATGAAATCAACAAGCTTAGGGATAATTCCTTAAATACTTTAAAAGCATCATCAGATTCACATATATCGCTACTTGATACGAGAAAGAATGCCAATATTGCAGCAATAAATAGCATTAGTAATAGTCATAAAGATGGTCTTAAAGGTTTAGTAGAAGATTTTCGTGCTGTTAATAATGTACCATCTGGCTCATCAATTATTAGGGAAATAGAAACTCATGATAACCAATTAAAAACATCCCTTATAAACGAGATAAAAACTAGAGATGATGAGCTGAAAGTGTCGCTTACACAAGAAATAAGAAAGCGCAATATGGTTGAACCAGGGTCATTACCTTTCTTATTTGGTGTACTTGGCAGAAAAAATAATTACTTTGGCCACGGAACTTTTACAACAGAGCTTGGAAGGTGGAGTAGTGATATAACAAAAACCGACTATATGTTGCAATTACTAGCAGGTAGCCATACATACGATACAGATTACGTTAGTTTTTATCGGCCAAGACAACTAAGTTTTATAGAGGGAAGTAAAGGAACATTTATTTACGGAGAGTTATGCACAAAAAGTTTTTCGGGTAGTTATGATGAGATATACTATTACCCATATGCTGCACTTGGAGTAGTATTTATAAAAAATACAACGAATATGAACATAAATAAAACAATAGAATTTGTTGGATCATCATACTCTAGTACGGAGTATGGGGGTGCAGGACTATTTGTGGGAACACCAGATAATACCAATTCTAATAAATCAAGAATTTCAAGAATAATATGGAAAAATGTTTACCAATACACGAGTTCTGATAGCAAGTTAGCTGGATCTGGTAATGTGGAAATTCCAGCAGGAAAAACAGTTGCAACATTACTTTACACATCATCTTACCTATGTTCCAGAACACAAGTCAGTCAAGGTATGCTTGCATCAAATTATGTATACAACTATGGTCAATTTATCCAGTGGGGAATATATAACATACGTAGCAATTTTCTAACCACAGGGCTTGAGGTGGATGTAGAGAGAACACTAAAGGCTTGGCAATGTCCAGGATTATCTGAAACTTATGAGCTCTGGAGGTAGCAAAGAATGCCAATTTATATTAGATTTGAAAATAACAAACAGATAGAAGTAACAGTACTTGAAAATAAGCCAACTGGGAATGATTGGTATGAAGCACCAAAGAATTTCGACTGGCAAAAAAGTTATTGTTTAACAGAAGGAGGAGAAATTGCTCAGTGTACTAAGGAGTTGCTGGATAATGCGAAGCTTTGTGCATTTGATAGTATGCGTTTTTATTATGATAGCTATATTAACCAATATGCAGGGAATTCTCACCAAAAAGCTAAATCTTATGAGATTCAAGCAGAAGCCGCAAAAAACATTCTAGCAGCACCAGAATCTATAAATAAAAAAGATGCAGCAATTATAGAGCCTTTAGCAAGAGTGAGAGGAATTTCAGTAGTAGAGATGGCAAAAATAATTCAAGAGAAGGCAAAAAAAGCAGTAAAAGAAATAATGAAATGTGAAGAATTGGAAGACATCGCCAAGAAGAAAATTAAAGAAGTCAAAAGTGAAGAAGAGCTACAGACTTTGCTCGATGATTTCAGGAAAAAAATGCAAGAAAGTTAAAAAGGGAAGAAATGCCAGAAGAATTTTTACACGGAGTAAAGGTTATTGAGGTAACCTCAGGAGCAAGATCAGTACGTACAGCTAAATCATCAGTGATAGGTGTAATTGGTACTGCCCCTGAAGCTGATGAGCAAAAATTTCCACTCAATAGTCCAGTATTAATAGCAGGAAGCTTAAAGGAAGCAGCAAAGCTTGGGAAAAGTGGAACACTACCTTCTGCAATAAACGGAATATTTTCCCAAATTGGTGCAACAGTAGTAGTTATTCGAGTTGAAGAAAGTGAAGCTATTCAAAATATAATTGGTGGAGTTGATGAAGAGACTGGAAAATATCAGGGAATTCAAGCATTCCTCAGCAGTGAAAGCATAATACATGTTGCCCCAAGAATACTAATTGCACCTCAGTTTACTCATCAATTGCCTGAATCTGAAAATCCTAAAAACCCAGTAGTAGCAGCTTTGATAGGAGTAGCAGAAAAGCTAAGGGCAATAATAGTTGCAGATGGACCAAATACCAATGATGAAGAAGCCATAAAATGGAGAAAAAGTGTAGGTAGCTCAAGAGTTTACGTTGTTGACCCATGGGTTAAGGTGTTTATTGAAGGAAAAGAAGAAATTTTGCCGTCTAGCCCATTTGTAGCTGGTTTAATAGCGAAAGTAGATAGCGAACAAGGATTTTGGCATTCACCTTCAAATAAAGAAATAAACGGTATTGTTGGCACAAGCAGGCCTATTGATTTTACGCTCGGTAATACAAATTGTAGAGCAAACCACTTAAATGAAAATGAAGTAACAACGATAATTCATCAAAATGGCTATAGGCTTTGGGGAAATAGAACATGTTCAAATGACTCAAAATGGGCTTTTCTGTCAGTGAGAAGGACTGCAGATTTAATCAACGATAGTCTACTTCGAGCTCATTTATGGGCAGTTGATCGCAATATTACCAAAACTTATATAGATGATGTGATTGAGGGGGTAAATTCTTATCTTGCAAATTTAAAAGCGCAAGGGGCGATTATTAGCGGAAAGTGTTATGCAACTCCAGAGCTCAATACACCAACAAATATTGCAAGCGGAAAAGTGTCTTTTGATTTTGAGTTCACGCCACCATATCCAGCTGAACAGATTACTTTCAGGTCACACCTTGTGAGTGGCGCAATATTGTAAAAGGAGAAAGAGAGATGCTACCAAAGATCCTAAAGAATTTTAACGTATTTGTTGATGGTCGTGGTTATGCAGGAAAAATAGATGAAGTAACCTTGCCAAAACTTACCATAAAAACAGAAGAATACAGAGCTGGTGGTATGGATATTCCAATAAATATTGATATGGGCATGGAAAAGCTTGAAGCAGATTTCACTTTTTCTGAATATGACTCTGAGCTCTTTAGACTTTTCGGATTGATAAACAATAATGCTGTTTCTCTTACTTTACGGGGAGGATTACATAATCATCCAAGCGGAGATATAGAACCATCAAAGGAGGATGAGGATAACACACTCACATTAGCTGCAACCTGCGAAAATGTAG